>JAULBP010160131.1:0-15077 GCA_032355345.1 Lepetodrilus pustulosus | reverse complement strand
ATACCAATGACGTCAGGTTAAATTGAATCTCTTCATGATGTAGACAACCGGACATGCTCTAAATATATAACAAGGAGCGACTGTGAACCATGATTTGAGGTACCCGGTTCATCAATGGAGTAACTTAAATCCATGGTACACAGTAAGTGTCTGGTCCCTGTATGGAATTCCAAATAAGTAATGAGAGGCTTAACTTACTAAGTTGAATATTTTGACGTTACTGATGTATAACCCGTGTCTCACACAGTCGTACATCACGTGTTCTCTGGGCATCTGGAACGTGGGCTACGTGATGATCTGCTACGGTGTGGCGAACGCCGTCAGCTCCATGCTGTGTGGTCGTCTGGTGCAGAACGTGGGCCATATTCCATTCTATATCCTTGGTAAGTTCCCATGTATGTACAGACTCAATAGACGCCTGTTAACGTAATAATCCAGCTCAATTTGCAAACAGTTTTTATACTTCATCTTCTATTAGGCCAAGAAACTCTGACCGTCATATCTGCGTCAGGCTTGATTGACATTAGCTGTACATAGAGGTAGAGCATCTCGACCTAATCTTCTATACATTTATACTGGTATATAATAATTACCATTGTCTGCATAATATCAGGATGTTAAGTAAGCAGTGGTCATACATTTTACAGGATCTTTCTATTGGTGGGAAACCTTTTCTATCGCCATAGTTTTCAAAACTAGTCTGTTCACTTGGTATTTTACCTATTATACAAACATTCGGATACATGCAACCAATGAGAAACGCCTACATTCCACGTGCCTCATTCATATATAGTGTTCTATCGTTTTAGCATTCCTCGTTCATGGCTCATGTCAAATTGCGCTATTGTTATGGATTCCCGACCCAGATACGATCATAGTGTATTATGTTATCGCTGCATCCTGGGGCCTTGGAGACGCCATTATAACGACACTGACTAATGGTAAGAATACTCTTCCATAGATAGCAACACATTCTACTGGTCAGGTGATATCATGCTATTACTAGGATAGCGCAGTTTGAACACGGAACCCAGTACAAGTATATATTGGGGACAATTCTCTTCGGCTCACCCTGAATGAGATCGTCAATAATTTCGAAACGGTGGAGTAGGGGGTTGGGAGTGACTGTAGCCTGTCAGCAGTTTTACCTCCTCCTCACACTGCTGGATTAAGCACAGGCGCAGTTCTTTAGGGCATATCCAGTTGCCTCCAGCATGGAGAGGGTTAGACTTTAATACGATATTCCATTCAGTTAGATCTAGTATATCCATTAAAACAATTCTCCATTTCAGCTTTATACGGTCAGCTGTTCAGTGACGACATTGAGGCAGCGTTCGCAAACTACCGTCTGTGGAATTCTGTGGGTTTCATCGTACATTACGCTTACAGTGACTGGCTATGTACTGACATCAAGCTGTACATCAGCCTCGTTGTGATGTGTGTAGGAATGCTGGGATATGCCATAACGGAAGTTCTGCTTAGACATCACAGGAAAGAACTCCGAGCCAACGACAGCCCTGAACGTGGAGACAGTCTATTGGCTATGTAATCATGTACATGTTTAGTTATGGGCAAAGCGGATACAATCATTCACTTGTTGGTTAATCCATGTTTTTGTTTTATGTTTTACACTTTAATATTTGAATAAAATACATCTATACCTGCAGTAGATTTGGACCTCTCTGGACATGACAAGCTAAGTATGTCTATGCCAACTGTGTATAGAGGCATGCAGGCATATCCGGAAGCGGCGATTCCTATGGCTTTTTCTAGCTGATAACCGTAGGCAACACAGCAGATCTCACTTCTAGTGTAGTCCTTGTCAACGACGTTTCGTGGCAATCTTTTCTCGTTATTTTTAATATGTAAAACAAAATCATTAAAAATATTTCGAAACATATTGTCACTAAATATTTTGTACAAGGACTAACGATACAAGGCTAGCGATACAGATCATGCCCGATTCTTGCGATTTCTGGAAACAAACTTGAGTTTGACATTTCCCCATTGACTCAGTGCTATATGTTGAGTGAGATTTTACACATTTGAGTCAATAGGAGAAATCCATATTAACAAAATCTGAAACTGGTTTGTTTCGAGAAATCTGGGCCTTGACAAGCATGAGATGCACTATAGAAGTAACATCTCTGGTACACTAGAACAACAAGAACGACACTGCATGATGGCAAGTTTCTATGTGCGGCAATGGCGATGTCAGATATCTAGCTTGGTGTCTGAGGCCGGAATTTCCAATAGCGGCCCATACTCTCCTGACAGCGATAACACATCAGTCTGTGTTATACGCTATCACATTACGAGGGGCTTCGTGTGTTCAACATTGTAAGGAATTTGATTTGTTCAATTCTTATTAGCTGATAGGTGCAGGCCCAAAACCACAACATCCAAAACGGCGCACGAAAAGGGAACAATGAATTGACGAAAACGGTACCAAATCGATTGGTAGGAAACGGTACCTTGGCTTATATTTAGTAGATAAACGTCTACTATTTGGAATCATGAGAGAAATATAGTACAAAGTCGTATTGCAATTTATGGGAGAAATAAAATAATTAGGTAAATCGACTGGGGCGGGGTGCGGGTGGTTAGTTACAACCTGTGTATTTAAATAGTTGTGTATAAATAAAAAAGATACATGTATATAAATAATATATTTACACACGGGATAGCATGCATACTTCGATTTTAATGTCGATGTGCGTGAACTAGAGTTTTCAGTTACCTCTGAGTAATTATGATTTAGAACATAATCTAAATACTAAAGGAAACTAAAAATATTTATACAATGCAATACACATGACTAATGCCTTAAGGCTGTACTATCCAAGGAGGTGGACGTGCTACGTGTAGATAGTGGTATTTAGTAACATGAATTTAATCTCAGTTTCATCTACCATGTCATGTACATAAACATTTCAAGACAACATAAGCCAGTAAATGAGTTATGCAGTAAAATGTGTACTTTCCAGATAATTTAGACGACATTTATACACCGGATTATACATCCGGGCTCATTTACCTCAAATAGAAGACACTACGTCATGTTCTGCAGTGGTAGTACATGAAGACGTGACTCCTGGTTTCTGTACGTAAAGCACACATGTATCGCTATGTATGCGTGGTTGCTCGTTCATACGAGTCACGGATTCCAACAAAATATATTTCCGTTACGCTGACGATCAGATGTTTCAGACGACAGGGCGCGCCCATTTTGAGATAATCAATACATTATCCTTAGATTCATATTGTTACAGAGAGAAAAAACAAAAACATTTATAATTACATTCGCAGTAACAAACACTGCTGTAGAACACACGAAAGACAGACAAGTCCGTGATTTCCACCCAGAGTAGTAATGGAAAACCCTGACGATTGTAATCAATTCACAGAAGACAGATAGCCATAAATTCTGACAGGGTCATACCCTACGTGTATCTTAAAGACGTAATTATACATATATTGCTTTTCCCAACATGGAAATATAGACATTAACGAGTTTGTATGTTACACTTGTTATTTTTGGCAAGTCATATTCATTGGAACAAAAACACGTAAGAAAAGCATAGCCCACATAAATAATGCGAGCATGTATTTTTTTTCTGCTTGCGCTGCTTACAATGTGACCCTTATTCTGTAGGTGAGATTTATTTTTTAAATAACTGCGAATCTATGTGTTGGTCAGGCCAAGTCACATGGCTACGAGGCATCTATGGCCAAGTCACGTGGGTACGAGGTCAATATGGCCAAGTCACGTGTGTACAAGGTCACTATGGCCAAGTCACGTGGGTACGAGGTCACTATGGCCAAGTCACGTGTGTACAAGGTCACTATGGCCAAGTCACGTGGTTACGAGGTCACTATGGCTATTTAATACGAACCCACTGGTCAGACATATGTAGTGTCGATCCGACAGCACTTATCAGGTATTCGAAATAAGTACATCATCAGGGGATGTATTTGAAACAAATACACTAATTGACATACATTTCTATATGTGGAACAATACTGGGGCCGCTGCGGGTACGTGTACTTAGGACGTAACACATAATGTAGATGTGAGGTCTGTACTTATGTAACAGTGATGATGCAATACAGTTTCCATTCATAATATGCCACAAAGAAAATAAATTTGGCTTTGGAATTCGGTGTCTAAAAATGCACGCCACTATTTTCTAGCTTATTTCACAAATCTGAATATTTAATGCGTTGCATTTGTCGAAACAATGGAATAAGCAATTGATTTTCTTGTAATATATACCGCACAATGTACAAGCTGTTAGGGCGACTTCACATCTCTGGTTTGACGACCTCTTCATCTACATCGTCTGGATGACCCTTAACCCCTTCATGATCGCTAGTTTATTCATCTACCCACAAATGTCGCTCAATTATTGTAAAACAATTTCAACTGACTATTGTTATCTATAATCCACGCGCTGCTGACGTTTAGACCAGACACAGGTGGCTGTCAAATGACATCTGTCTTAGCGCGTGATTGTCGCACCAGTCTCCAGGTATAGCCAGTCCTCAATGTAGACAGCCGTAGGCAAGTATTTAAAACCCATCATTTGCTACGTCGTTTGTCGAGCTGACACTATGACTGACATGCCATCTATTTTAGCGGTCTGCAGACGTACATCACGTGGGACGAGAAGACTTCAATATAGACAGTAGGTAATATCAGGAACTAAACGCTTCCGATCTCGCCGTGTTACGGATTCGCTCATTATCCGTGGAGAGGGTTGGCAGGTAGACCTGTGGCCTTGAGAACCCGAGATTAAACACACAGCGCATCAGGTTGTCAGCTGACACGTCTAGTCTTACAGGTGAGCCAACGTTTCCTTACTTTGAATATCTGTTTAGAAGCATATGAGTCTAAGTATGCACAGTTTCTTTTAATGTTTTAAAGTAAATGTACCCTGAACTAATGTATTAAATCTACATTTCCTACATTGTAACTACAGTTAATTTATGTTAAATATACGACCAGTACATCATCTTTGTGAATATGTAAGCTTTCAATATGTTCATGAAAACTATAAAGACCATGGTTTCTTCTACTATTTCCGGTGGTACAGATTAACTCTGCCGTCTCTTCCTTACCAGATTCACGATGCTGCAGCAGTATCTGGCTCCTCTAGTATTAACCCTCTGCGTGTCCTTAACCCTCGAGGCTCCAACTCGGACCGCATCTACAGGTATGCTTGTCTCATTCAGCCCCACTCCATCCCTCCCTCAATGTAAACTGACATCATTAACGGTAAAGCATGACAACACTCTGAATTATAATATATGTAATCCTACAAAGAATGAAAGACAGAAGTTAGAAATTCTGCATCATTCATCATAAAATTAAGTTTCATTCACCATTGATCAGCTTCACGATGTATAGAAACTACACTAATTTCAAACACAAACCACGCACATTGCTGATGCTGTATGTATGGTGTAGTTTTACGAATGTTCTACTGAGGTCAGTTTTCATTGGAGGCCTGTTATTGTGTTAACATACTAGTATTATAAAATGTGCATGCATTCTATTTGTCACGTAAGTCATTGAGCGGAAGTTTATGTAGATAGGTTAATGATATTTCCTGCACATCTCTCTGCGACCCATCTGTCGTGTGTAATGCTCTAGCAGCGGTCTACTGCAGTAGTGTTGTCCGAGCTTTGTTGCAAAGCAAAGATAAATCTTTGTAATTAGTAAGAGGATTGTTTTAGTACTCGTATATGTTCCTATGATAGGAAAACAACACCGATAGTAGATGAGATAATAACTCTGGATACCATATTCAACATTTGAAATATGCGTCTATCAACTATTTCCTCTAAACAGTCATGAATAAGTTTAAATATCTGGGGCGGTATCCTATATACAGCTTATTTTTTAATTGACTTTAATCAGCAAAAATTTTTTTACAAAAATTAAATTAAACTTCTTTAGTTTTCAACATATTTTCACTAAATTTTCTGTATTTGTCTTAACCAAAATTAATAGAAAAGTCTAAAACTGCAAACTAAACCAAATACAGAAATTTTTAGTCAAATATGTTGCAAAGTTAGTGCTTTGTTGACTTAAGTCAATTTGAAACACTAAGCTGGTTATAGAATACCGCCCTGAACTTTTAACTTACTAAACTGTTGTTTACTGTACAAAACTGAAAATGATGAAAACAACTGGGACATGCGGAGATGTAGCTTGTTGCCCTAAATACATGTAGTCTACTTGTATAGACGAATCAAATAGACTATACACACTAAAGATATACATTTTTTTACCATGAAATATGTCAACAAGCGGAAATTGTGCCGTTAAGCCAGGGAGATACAGTAGGTATCATGACTGTGTGTATAATGAAAAAGTGACATTGTTGGACTTTAGCAAGCCTTATTTCATTGGTTTAATTGGTTTTGTTTCGTTTATAAGTTACGTCATACTAGGGCTGTACAATAGGTGCTTGGGCTCATGTAGGTCATGCTGACCTAGGCTAGTTTTCACGTTTGTAGCCAGAGAAGTTCCGCAAATAATGGTCTCCGACCATAACCTATCCCACAATGTTACTTGGTACTAATTCTAACTAATACACCAAGTACAAGACAAACAATCATAACTCTATATCATCAGTAATGACAATATATCTACTGATATATTGTCAACAGGTTGTTCGTTCCATATCAAATATAACGATTTACTGCTAATGTTTTTGTATAAAATATAGTGTATAAGATGTCTACACTCATTGAGAATGTTATGAAAGTAATACATGTTATAGTTTACATAGCGTAAAGTGATAAAGAAGTGCTTGCCGCGAGCGGTCTCGTGTTGAACTATGACCTTACTTCTTTATTACTCTACACAACGCTAGGGCCACCACATCAGCGTCTATTTAAGTATTATCATACCCATGACACTCGTACAACGATACAAAGAATGAATTGTTTTGTTTTTATATACTAAAACGGATCGCTGCGTTTGCTTGAAACTGCCTTCGGTTTTGCCTTGGTTACGTAATGTAACGTGTACAGTTGGACGCACAGCGCATGTTGGTACTGCTATCTGCGCGATTACCAAACAGACAGAGAGCATGACTTCTTACTTGTGTAGTCGTTTGTACCTGGTACGGTCTGAACAGGTTGCATGTGCATTATAACGTATAGGAGACAGTTTGTGTCAAATGGGTCAGTTGTGTGATAACTTTCAACAATGAATAGACCTGCATTGCATGATCGTGTGGGAGACATGCATGAACCGGAAATACGTATGTAACTCAACAAAGCATGTAATGCCTCCATTCTCTCGCAACATAACACACTGACTACACAGACTCCGTTCTCTCCTATAACAGAACACACTCACATCACAGACTCCGTTCTCTCCTATAACAGAACACAGTCATATCACAGACTCCGTTCTCTCATATAACAGAACACACTGACATCACAGACTCCGTTCTCTCCTATAACAGAACACGCTCACTTCACAGACTCCGTTTAAGTCTCCAGGGGACAATAGTTTGTGTTCTTGAATATGAAGCGATATACTATTGACATATACAATATATTATCTATAGACAATCAGAGAGCTTGACTAGAAAGCGGATGTTACGTATTAGGAAGTTGATTTGTTATTATATATTCGCTTGCATGATGCTTTTTTAGACACATAGACTCTAAATACTAAAGTGGTTTAAAAGTAATTTATCTTTTAGAGATGGTCTACTGTCTTTACGTGATGTTTCGTGTGTAGTGGATCACAGTTATTTATATATAGGTCGTACATATAGTATTGCCTTGTAATTATGATGACTAGCTGATAGTTGTAAAATCAAGGATGCAGCACTTGAAATAAATACCACACTGGAATTGGTTGTTTTTACAAACACATTTCTAAACAAAGTAATTCTTAAAGGTATATGTGTCGATGGCGGATATCCTACGATCTCTGTTAGTTTATATGGATATATGGAAATGAAATATGGAAATGAAATATGGAAATGAAATATGAAATATAGGGAAATATTACATCTGAATACCACATGACATAATTGGATCCACACACTAATGTTGTCAAATAAACAGAATCATCCAAGAAGACCTATGTTTAGTTGTTATTTAGTTGGGATAGGCCGCCTATATAATTTCTTGGTGCTAACCTGACCTATCTATATCAATAGTAGCTTTAATATAGTCAGCAGGAAACGCTAGGCGAATCTCAGGTCCACTGTAAGACTGTATAAGGATCACGGTTACGTCTACATTTTCTTGATCCATTTCAGGTCTCCTGGATACTCCAGCAGTAGGAAGCACCAAAGTACCTCGTGCGCATGCGCATGACCGCCAGCACACGGAACAACAAGGGTCAACAACTCCGGACAACTCGTCCCATGCATTCTCCCCTAAGCTGGAGTCTACACGTGCGGCCGATGGGGTAGTGTCATTCGGAATGGTCTTTACAGTGGAACTTCCGTCCTTTATCACTGTGGGCGGAAAGAAGTACAGATTGAGCATTAGGATGCCTGGGGCATCGGGGATGGCCATTCACTAGATGTAGTGGCCTATATTCTCGAAATGTTCTTACGATCTTCTTAGCTTAAGAACGTGCATAGCACGTACAATATGTATCCTTAAGATTGTCGTACAATCGCAAGAACGCTTCGAGAATAAATCAGGTGACCAAGGATATTCTACATGTGCGGATAATATGACTATGTGACATCGGAGCGTCGGGGTTCTCAGAGCTATCGGTGATATATAACAATTGAAACAGAAATTGGTTGGAATTACACAATACTGGCCCAATAATCCTTGTCCGGTCGACCAGAGCACTCACTTTGTCTGCTTTTAATGTGGTACATTACTATCTTGTTTTATTATATTTACATTTTATATTTAATACGCCTTTGTTGATTTCTGATATGCTGCATACACTTAATCATCACACACGTGTATTTAGCACTGTGCCACAAGCGTGCAGACAAGCAACACAACACAAATGAACATTATAATTACGCAGACAAAAAATTCAGAAAAAAAAAAGAAGACAAAGAAACACAGGAGTAACACACACACCGAAGCATTAAATAGCATCCATCTTTCACGGCTGTTGTAACTAGTTGAATGCCTTCGCAAATTCCGCCCTTCCATTGTGAGAATTGTCATCACTAATGGCCCTGTCACACCTTGGCGATCAACCTGAACGATCGAGAAACGCACGGAAAATATTGGATTCGCCGGCGATCTCTATGCTATCAGCGATCAGCGCAAACGCACGCGTAACACATGAATAAAACTCGGCCAAATGCTGGCGAACGCTGACCATCGCTGGACCATCGCTACTCCATCGCCAAACGCGTGGCCAGCGTCCGCCAGCGACTTGCTAACGATTCCCTAGCGCGTACGACGACTAACGACCACCCAGCGCTCATGTTCAAAACTCTCGACGTTCACCGACGTTCATCGACGTTTAGCAACGATTGCATAACGCTTTTGGTGTAGCGATGGTTCAGCGATGGTACGCGTTCACCAGCATTTGGCCGACTTTCCCATACGTTACGCGAGCGTTTGTGCTGATCACCAAGGTGTGACTGGGCCATTAACAGGGAATGTTGTTGCCGTCTATTTTGAACGATTTCGTTTGTATTTGAGGTTGTTAATATTCAGTCATAAATAAGACAAATGATCAATTTTAATTAATATACTACAACTGAATCCAATTTGCTTATCATAAGTGCAAATTGTGAAAGTCGCAGGAACAATAAATGCATACTATCACAGATGATAACCTATATAAAGGACACACGAATTTATATCTGAGAGTACTTACATTTGATTTGTCCACCCAAAGGTTATTTACTGATGTAATTCCTCAACACTCAATAGTTATCAACGATTTTAAATTTTATATGAATACACGAAACGTAGCTCTAATTATCTAGTCTTTGCAACATATAACTTTTGGATCGAATTTCCCCCAATATGGATCGACGAAAGGGAGTTTGGCGATATAAAACTGGTGAATGATACCACAAATTAATGTAGTTTACATTTATTACTCGAATATAATGCTACGCGCTCATTGAAGCATTTAAAGCTATTTTCCTTCGCACAAAAATTAATATCCTACATGTTATTACTAAGGCGAAGGTAAATAAATTGTAAACAAACTAAACTTAATACACGTATTTAACTAATAAAAGATTGACATTCATTATGCACGTAAAATCTAATTGATAAGCCTACATTAAACATGTCAAAGATGTTTTTAGTTCGTGGTAAGCGAGCATGTCAGTTGGATCATAAAGCAACACAATTTGATGAGTGGATCACGGCATGTGTGGGACCTGATTGACGTGTTGTCATCTGGCTGTAAGAGGTTATCAACATTCCGGATCACAGATCACATTCTGATACACCCACCTCATCGATACCTTCTAGTGCCTGAAATGGCAGCTTAGGTTGCATACTCCCCATGGCGTCGAGAAGGTAAACTGAGTGCACACAGATACAATGACTGCTGTACTAATAGTGTAGTGCTTTGAGCACGAACCTTGTGCATAGAGTCTAGCACGAAATAAATACACGGTATTAAATAATGTATAAGAAACGTAGTACAGACTGTTGTTTGGTATGCTTTCTGTTTAAACCACATACATTAACATGAACAAAGGAACTCGGATTTGCAGGTAATGTATCCTCTGTAACACTTGGCCATTGACCTACTTAAGAAATAATCCGTCAACGACCACTTCGCTTCGTTGTCATATGCGTGCATGTAACTGATGTATAAAGATGTTATGATGTATACTCAGACAATCAGATAACTATAATTAAGTTTATACTTGTTGACACGATACTATGAGAATGATAATTCCTGGTTTCGTTAAATAGCATGGACCTAAATTAGTATATATTAAATCTAACGTACGACATCTTCACTGGCAGATACCAAACAGACAATTGTCCTGTGTTTCATAGGATGTTCATACACAGAAATCATCTCATTGTATTTGCATATTTCCCCTCATACAACACTCAGTCAAAAGAACAGTCGATATATTTTATTCGTTTAAATAATTGTACTTGATTAAGTTTCTTCCATATTCAATCTTTTGTAGTGAATTCTAAGGGACTAAAAATCAATAAATAATTTCCGAGCGTTCTGTCGTAATGAGGCACAGATGAATGATGAGAATGTTCAAGTGGATGCTAAGCCACCACGCTACACTTTCTAGAATATGGATGGGAAGTCCATGGCGTCCATCATCATGTAACGACTGAAGAAGTCCCTGCCTCCAGCTCCGCCGCGCGACGATCCCCCGAACAGACCGCCATTTCTAGTGGCCAGCAACGCCAATGGGTAATCCATTTGGTCAGCAAGCATGTAGCTAAAGAAGTCGTTGTTGTGGCTGGTGTCACTGGTGGCGCCGGCCCTGGGAGGAGGAGGGGAACCGGAAGTAACAGTTCTAGCAGCTGGTGCGGGGCGAACGGCGGCGACAGGGACGTTGACAGGGGTGGATGCGGGCGCTATGGGCAGAGGGGCGGACGAAGGAGGCAGTGCACTGAAGCCTCTGGTCATGGTTGACGGGTCGATGATGATCATGGTCGGCTGGTGGCCTACTGGGCTGAGGTACTGAGATCTGGCGGCGGTACCACTACCCAGTAGCACCTGTTGTCCTGGAAGCGAAGGCTGGAACCCGCGCACTGGTAACACATGAACAATTATAATTCATGCAATAAGCTTATTTCAGAGAATACAATCATACATATGAATGAAAATGGGAAGACAAGAAACGTAATGGTTAACATACTTACCAACATAGAAAGCGTCAGAAGCCATGTAGAGGCTGGCGAAGACTGCTACTGTCAATATAAAATGCTTCATGGTGCACTTCGTCTGATAGGTCACTCCTAAAAACATTGTAATGACATCTTTCTAGAGATTGAACTGAACGTTATTCACTCTGGGGCTCTGAGGTTACAACTATCATGATGGTTTACAGGAGGAATCGTGACATTATTATTTGTCACAGGAGCGAGGTATACATATTACAGTTTGAAGGTATCATTTATTATTTTACAGAAGGTACATTTTCTATATAGACTGAAGAACAATTAACATATCATATATGAATTTCTCCCATTAGCATTATAGTATTAAATTCAATATGGCAAGTGAAATCATATTAGAGTTGTCCATGGCTCTCCTGAACGAAGCTAAGGTAACCTTAACTAAAACCGTAGCAATGGCTAGTATACTAGTATGTGTGGGGGTTTATATTAAAGTTCATAACAGGTAATAATCATCTTCCAGTTAAGGTTGGTCGTTGACGTGGTATACTCAGAGAAGAGAGAACATGCCCACTATGTATGTCTACCTATGTTGTCAATGAACTCCATTATCTATTCAAATGCCCTTATTTTACGAATGAGAGAATGTTATATATCCCTAAGTAATTAATTAAATGGCCAAATATGCATAAATATTAACATGTCTTCTTTAATTTAAAACAGTAAAGAAACTTAAGAATCTGTCTAAATTCATAACTATTATACACTCTGCTATGAAGAATGGTTAGACGTCTCCATTATTGTACATTATTGCCATATGATTATTATTCCGTATTGTATGTATTTATATTATTGCATTTTCCGGTATATACTATGGAAATAAACGAACTTGAACTTGAACTTGTAGTTACGGTTACCTTATAGCTACGCCGTACAGTAAGGAGAGCCATGTTCAAAGAGACAGAGGTACATATATAACATTTACCTTCAAAACGTGTCACACTACGCTATGAGTTATTACATATACGCGTGTCAAAATATAGTCTACACTGATAGTAAACACACTGCAATCAATGTGTGTCCATGTCATACTTGGTAATGTAACACATATAAAGGAAATGGTACCGTGTGGTACCTTGTTTATGAAACTCATGAATAGTTACGGTACCTGACAAACAAAATGGTAGATAAATAATGTAGTTATAGGTTGTATCAAATATTAGATATGAATGCCAATGCATTGTAGTTTTACAACATGTATATATACTGTACGGTACTAGTGTATACTAGAATCTTACTCTAGGAAATCGTAGCATTAATGATACAGATAAATAACAAAACATAAAAGATAAACTTACGAATGGCAAAATGTCTTCCTTATCAGTGAGAGGACGGAGTCTGTTAGATCCATAACAGGAATCTATCCTAGTTTTATACGGCGAAATCCCGGGTGAATGATCACATTGACCTCGACACTGACCGGCAGCTTGACCACTCGTCATGTGCTGTCATCGGACATCTCTATCTCGTGTAGCAGTGTCCATCTATCCCGCGTTACGTCACGCGCCACTGTAACAACACGCGTACAGCGACGTGAAACACTACTTTCAGTGCCCAACCTGACTGACAACGTTGTCATAGTTACGCAACATTTCTCAGAAGAAACTATTCAGGAATGCGATTATACAGCATTTGTAAATATCCAAAAATAATAATATCTTCTGAATAATATATGATTTATCATATGCTAATATTACGTAATAATAAATCCCTGATACAATAATTTATTGTACACTTTCCAGAAAAGGAATTGAATACCTAGTTCTTGGATTATGTTGCCATCATTGTAAAATTTGCTGTAAATTCATACGAAACATTTAAGCAATGCAGATTTCATTTTAGGATCTCAATACTGTGTCTGTTCTTGATGTATCCCGCGTTGTTTGTCACGGTATAGTATACATACATCAATTATACTTAGGCAACCGTTTGTAAATACATAATTGTTTGAAAGAAGTTTTGCTTTCGAATTCATTAATACCATATCATTGAATACATATTAATTTATCCGTGCACATTTGTGAAAAAGGATTATTCTATTGAAACTATAAATTTGAAAACATTTTAGAATCTATTTCTTTGTCCAGATTTCTTACATTGATATTTTTACTGCTGTTGTACCTATACACGTGACGTAGTCAGAGCAGTACCTACGATATATGTGATTAATTGGGGGGGAAAAACCCTAATACTTCAATATATAGACATTCACTACTGAAGGATGCTTATGCTTGAATACTATATAACACAGTTGGTCATGTCGAACAACAAACCTGATAGATCGAGTTCCCTCCGTATACATGGTGACTACGATATTGTGGTAGTTTTATGACAAACTCGATGATGATATCCATGTGTAAAGTTTAGACCGTTGTCTGCCATGTCACTGTCCACAGGCACTTCATCCCTTCATCCACAGGTGCACTGACTACGATGACATGAGATCAAGCCAAACGTCTCAGTGATTTAATTGACATTTATCTAAACTCCATACGTTGAGACTAGAAGTCATCATCCAGCACGATCCTGGTTCAGGGTGTCCGAGAAGGTAATGTTTCCTACAAGACGTGCACGACGCCGTCTTCTAGTATGTAGACAAAGACAATTGCCATTGGAACTGTGTCCAGACGTATGACAAGCAATGTTAGAAAATGAGATCAGGGAAACCTATTAATCATCAGCACCAATGGTTAATTACTCTTGCTGTGAAACCTATACAATAGTCAGTCTGACGGACCATTAATACTCATAGCATGACTCTACGATCAGCGATAACACAACGAGTCATAAATAATGAATCAACTGTAAGCATTTGTTTGTTGCTATTACTTGATATTCTACGACATTCCTCACAGATTAAAGATTGACGCTAAGTTTCCTATTTGACCGTCATTGTTGAACGTATAGCCTGGCATGTAATGTTACAAAGCCCTGTTTGGTACAGTTACTGAAAAAGTATTCAACGTATGTCACTCAAATTTGGCACATTATTAGAAATTCCTTGTACCCAACCAGTTCCAAGATTACAACTTCGTAGATCCCCAAATAAAATTATGTATTTTTGACCTATTACCATTTTACTTCAAAACTGTACTAAATATGTGGGTCTATGAATCAGGAAACCGCGATTTCCATATATTAGATCAGCAATGACAAGTGATCAGATGACAATATTATGCATATATCTATGTTCCATGTACTGACAGGTGAAA
>JAULBP010160021.1:0-15079 GCA_032355345.1 Lepetodrilus pustulosus | reverse complement strand
AATGGATGGCATCCTATTGTCCCGAATAACTTATTTCATGCTCTATGAAGCGTGTGTAAGCGTACCATAGGAAAGAACTTCGTATCATTATTGTAATGTTATATAACTAGTTGTATACGGGGAAATATTGAATGGGAAAATGCAGACATAATTATTATGTGATATAACACACACACACACACACGCGCGCGCGCGCGCGCGCACACACACACACACACATGCTAACCAATTTTAAAACGATATGTAGTTCTCTGTGTGACCACTACGACAAAAACAATCCAGAACGTCTTTTTTTCTTTCTAGTAGCCTATCGTTAATCCCCGGTCTGACCTCGCCTTAATACGTTATTCCTACCGATTTCACTTTATACTGCCGATAATAAGCATGAAATATGTTTTGGACTAAGTAATTATATTTATACTCATCGACGATAGTTCATAAAATTCGTTCCGTAGGCGATCAATGCGAATGTCCTTTGACACTGTTACCATAGCCCGACGTTTAAACAACGCTTTATCACGCTCACTGGTCACGTGGTCAGAGGGCAAGGCGCTGCCTCGCGTCTAAATGTCGGCCATTGTTGCCAGCTACTGTTGACAGGTGGCCGCCCTCGCCGTAATGGCCACAGGTAGTTCACGTGATTACAGATCCAAATACACGATAAAACACACTAGAGTCACAAACGAGATTACGATTACCTGGTAATTCGATTAATAGGAACGTCTATTCGTGATGTCACGTGACGTAACATGCGCAGTCGGGGCGTTGCTAATCGCGACATTTCAAAGCAAACACTGTGATACGACGCGTGCCAATAATGGATCCCCGCTGCCTCTTCGTATACGACTATCTTTCTTCGGTGTAAAATCACAGACATAATATTCCACTGTTAAATGCCATCGCTGGACCAGACTTACGATGTAGCATTGTATTTCAACGTAAGTATAAGCGTATTTCTCACACTTGCTCGTATAGGCTACACACCCAGAGTGTCTATAATAACCTGGTAGAGTTCTGAAATTAGCCTGAATTTAAATGCAGAATTAGTGTCGAAAGAAAAAATTCCAAATTTCCAAAAATATAAAATATTTCTTAAAGAATAATGGTTTATCAAAAACAAAATGACTTTCTATTTCCTTTATAAAGAAAGATCGGCGTGTGAGAGAGCGTAATGGCTAACCGTACACAGGCAGACCCCATATGAAGCTTGCTACTTAACCAGACTCTGCTTTTGCAGTACATTAATCGTTATTCGGGAACATATGAGAACGGTTTCTCGAGTCTATCGACGCCATTGCTCAGCCCAGGTGTTAGATGGGCAGCTTCAAGTCTTTATTAAATTAGTTGAGGGGATAGGTGCGAACATTTGCCGCGATATTTCAACGGCGTGTCGTTGATGCAATTAGAGGGTTCATCAATATTTCAAAGACCTCCGACTAATCGTATCAGTGTGATAGAGAATTCTCGCTCCGACCTCGAGTCGGACTGTTTGGCCATCAGGGTGGCAAACTTAAATTCGCGAGGGGTGTAAAAGCGTGCATTTTCACAGCACCGGTGGCTAGTCAATCCCGCGACTACCTCGCACACGTGTTACAAAATAGGCGAACTGCGAGGATTTCCAGAAAAACACTGACAAAGGGACCGCCCAGGCAGATGGGGGTAATTCAATTGTCATTCCATGGAAGCGAAAGGAAGGAGAGAAAAAATCTGGACATACCTTTATCGTGGTCAGGGGAGCCATCTTCATTTGGTCTTTTAATGCTCAAGCGGTGGTCCCTGGAAGAAAGGAAAGCATAAATAAGAAGGGAATGGACGAATGAAACTGTCTATCAAATGAGCCAGCAATTTGCTTGCAGGCCACCAGGGAAATTAGGCAATATGTCAAGTGGTAGCACCTACAAGAAAAGATTTGTCACCCCTTGCCGCCCAGAGAATGAACTGACTAAACCAGTTCAACGATTATCGTTATTATGGAAAAATAGTTCTTATTGAACTAGATGAATATGTTAAATTAGTGGAGGCCCAACACCTGAAGTGACGTCACCCATTTCACGGGAACTGCAGATGAAGCGGAAGTCAATAACCCCTCCCTGGCTACCCTATACGTGTATACAATGGCACCTCGCAGGACTCTTGGGGAAATCACTCTAGTTGTCAACTATCGCCACTTCTTCCATTACAGATTTACCGCAATCTTTCACACTTTTACATTGACAAAGTGTTCATTTTTTAAACTGCAACTTGCGTAGTTATCGACCCGTGCTTAACGATTGTACTACCAGACAAACCAAACCTCGCAAATGTCACCTTTGGTAAATTTGGTTGGCACCATCATTCAAACACTGTAAGAGCTTACGAGGGTGAGTGATTGTGGAGTTTGAAGGGAAGGTATGCCGTATGGCGAGAATATGATGCGAGCTAACGTTTCAGAGATTTTAAATCCAGTCAAATGGAGATTATTACGAGCAAAGATACTAATATAAAATCAAATCTTGGAGGTTTTCACATTTTTCTATTGTACGCATCAAGTTTAATATTTCATTCTTACCTTCTCCCCATCCCGTTGTCACGGAATCCTTTAGCAAAGGGATTGTTGTCAATTTTAAGCTGCGTTATCTGAAAATAAACAAGCTCATAAAACAATTTGTTTTCACCACAAAAGTTTGAATGACGTTAATTTGTTTCAATAATGTTTACAATAGTTTCCGAGAAACTAATCAATTTGAATTGAACGTATGCTTAAACTCTGGTGCACGTGTAGCAGGTCTTGTTGGGTAGTTGCCACGTGTCGATCATTATGGCGTGTGTGTGCACACAGTTGCACGTGTTTGCTCCATTGAGACTAGTGAACACGTGCCCCATGTCTGGATAAGGCTACAAATGTAACTGAAGTGTAGAGATATTTTTAAAAGGAACATTCCGTCAGTAGGCTTATCGTTACTGGCTTGTAGTAATAACTGGACCTTTGGCTTTGCCTTCACACTTAGCGCCAAATAAAATAAATAATGATTTATATGCGTACATAGGTATCTTGATATATTTTCGGTTAACATCAAGTGCCACATAACCCAAATAAAAAATTTCGCTTAGAATTATTTCACGATTCCGCATTAACTTTTTGTCTTCGGCCGAGTAGAAGCAAACTATATACATGTCTTCTCACGGAAGCTACTTGCTATTATGGCACTAGCCACGCCATCGCTGCTAATTCTATCGCGATACTTTCCCTGAACTAGCACTAGGTGTTGAGATCGTAGTTCGCTGTAAATGACGGATAACATCAAACGGTGGGCGAAATTAGGGCACACTCAGTGATGAAATATTCATCCCGTACGCTTTTGAAGCCAGCTGAATGTTACTATAAGATTATAAAGACAGTGACGTGGTCCTCCAAATTGGGTATTGTCGGTCTCGCGTCACGAAGAGATGGCCATTATCCTTGCCATAGACATGAAACGAAAACCTCGTCCCTGCGGGGCCGATATCGACGTGCTTACGAATATCGTAAATTGACCAGTCGCTAAATCTTCTGTTACCTCTGAATTACTTATTGCAAGTTGTTATGGACGACGTGCTAGTATATTCGCATCAACACCTAGACGTGAATACCTTGTGTGAATATTTCACGACCTTTGTATACTTAATATACAGTTTTAATCAGGTGATCTGGGGAATGTATCAAAACAAACACTATTTCCAATAGGCATAATAAAAGTTTACTAAGGATGTGTGTTTATATGGACGGACACACTAATTTTCGTCGATATGGCACCAGTGAGATTAGTGTCAGATGTAATAGCATTTTCATATTGAAATTGTAATTTTTCTTCAATTGGAACAGATAGATTCATCATAAATACATAAAAGAAAATAAAAAAATATGAACGTTTTGTCATCGATTTTCAACGTACGCTGTTAAATTCAGAAATGTCAGTCAACAAGATACTGTAAGGTAGCATTGTGAAATTGACACAGTTTGATAACTGTCACTGTGAAATATACAAGATAACGAGTCAACAATGAAAAGTACAAGATAGCATAGTGAAATGTATTTATTCACATATCACAGTGAAATGTACCACATAACACAGTGAAATGTACAATATACCATAGTGCAATGTACCAGATTATGAGATAGTTCACTGTATTATAGCATGCTGAAATGTACTTGGACATACCTGCTCGTTTTGATAAGCGGTGACGGCGATGAAGGTTGTCTCATCGTAAGCGTACGTGTTGAAGGTGTTCCACCTCATAGTGAAGATATCATTAGCTTGTACAACATGCACTCGAGGCTGATACTTGTGCATAGAATTCAGAATTATCTGCAAACAAAATAACAGAACATGTACATATATCTATAGAGAATATCGAAGTTCATGTGTAAACATTTGTATCCATCGTTTACCTTTTCTTTATAATATACTAGTAATCTTTATTATTATTAAAATTATACTTAAATTTAAAGGAACATTACATTTAATCATTCAAAGAAAAGGTATTTTTATAAGCACGACTGCAGTTAAATACAAATAATAAGATCGTAAATTTCCAATTCACAAAAATATTATAAGATTTTCAATAATATTCTTACAAATATTAAGAAAGGTTGAAGCACTTTTCTGGTTTCTTTTGAAATTATCTCTCGTTACCTAATTATCATACATCTCTCATTGTTTAATTACCATGTATTTTATTTAGTGACAGAAGCTGAGCTTAAGAATGAAGATGATTAATATTCAAAACAGGGTGGAATATTAATTAGGGTGTCAACAAGATATTGCTGATAACATCTCCAAAGATTTGTAGAAGAGTAATATCGCACCGTCACCCGGAGTAATGGCCGACAACTATTAATTATTAATCCGCATCTTGTTGTTTTATTATGATCTGAGAGGACAATGATTCATGACGATCACTCGCGTGGAAAAAATCTAATTTAATTAATATATTATCACTTTTTTAAGATTTACTTTGTGTACCTTTGGTATTATTTACTTTTGTATGTCTACGCTATGTTCAATGATTTAAGTATCAGTTAATACCATAGTTTATATTTCAATATGCTTAATTTTCACAGATCTTCGCAGAAGGCGTAATTTTTAAAACAAACGAAAAATCGCCTAAAGATAGTTTCCTTAGCTTTATTAAATCTCCCGAGTTTTCTAATTGAGCAGACTTGAAAAACAGACTAGCCATAATTACACGATGGCTAAATTGTTTAATTGAAACTGAGTCGGTCTAGCGGGGTAAATGACTGCCATTTTGGAGTTTCCATTCTCTTTTCTTATTCACTAGTCCTCCCCGCGCGAGCTCTTACCCTCGAGGGAATATGCACTACCCCCGGGAAACCTATCAATTTCAAACGTCGCCTTTGCAAGGTTGATGTTTCTTCGCTTCATTACAAAGGCAAAACATTGCCGTTTGGTGGTGAGTTGGGGCACTCGCACGCGCTTCTTAATGTTTGAATAATAGAGCATCGCATAAAGGAAGCGATTATTTTCCTATTCTCGAAGTGGGTGGCGTTGAAGCTTTATTAACTGTAGGATTGAACACCTGATTTGGCTGTATGTTCAATAACTTAATAATCTAGTAGCAGTCGTTATTAGCCATTCTAGCGTAAAAGCTTGTAACGTGTAGGCCTACTGTGCATACACTGATGATGTCGCTGTCGAAACGTTTAGTAATATGATAGCTTTAATAAAGACTTTATGTTACGTTGGTAATTTAAGAATAATAAAAATATTAACCATAATTATAATAATAAATATGTTACTACTACTACTACTACTACTACTACTACTACTACTACTACTACAACGTGTTTTGCTTATATCTGAAAATAGAATAACGGTACAGACCTACTGTTAATTTGGAAATACAAGACAAGCCCTGTTGACTGTTCTAGATTTGTAATCATAGACGACTAGTTCTCTCAGATGTTGGAGCCATTTTTCTTAGTACCTCCCATGAGAAAAACCTGAATACGAATGCTACGTATCTTCATTAGGGTACGGTGGAGCAAATCAGTCATTTCATTCCTGTTTAGACTGCCTCGAGCGACAAGAGAAAAGATTTCGTGCAAAATCTTGGCAAGCTCGTTTGTGTTAGCATATAGGGACCCCGTACACGAGATACAGTAATTAGCCCAGCGCTATTTCTTACGATATTTAACGTGATTTTTCACACAAGGAGTTTGGAGACTCGGCACTTGCAGTTAAGGATAGGCCCTGAGAGACACAAAACTCTGGCCGATGAATAAACACCACGAGCCTAGGACCAACTCACCACGCGAGAAGCTATGAAATCGACTCTTGGGTGGAATAAATTTTTAACAAGTTTTTTTTTATTTTGTCGAGAAACGACATCTGTTGTGTTGTATAAATCATAGATGGGCTGGTATATACATGTCTTGTTATAGACGCGGTGAAGTACATGTCTTGTTGATGTTTTGTTTTACAAGACTTGCATGGCAAACGACACTCCTCAGGTCGGCGTCGATAGTGTGTTACGGTAGATCTAACATTACATTGAGTGGAAAAAACAAATATCCTATGTACCATTCACCCCGGATCTGAGAAATGTATTTGACAAACTACGCTATACAGAAGGATAGGTAATATTTTACTAGTAATTTGGAATAATACATCTCTGTATAAGATCATGTAGCTAACTATAAATAGCCGAGTTACATTATGTCTATAAAAGAAAATTAGTATTATTAATAATTGCAGACCTTTCATTGTTCTAATTAAAAACAAACAAACTGACAAGCAGTGATATGTGAAATAATCTTCTCCAAAGCATATGTAAACTCCAATTTAAATAGAATTTAAAAAATAAGGATATATTCAATACTCAATGATAACACTCGCAAAGAAACACGTAAATACTGCAAGCACAACGATCAACAACGTTATACAAGTTCAAAGTGAACAAAATACAGGACACAATCGGAATAACGTCACGACATCTATAGGAATTAGATATACGCTCGTACCTAAATAGTAACTTTCCATTATGGCGGGACGTTCATGAGATGTCACTACCAATCAAATTGTTGCTTTTTTTTAAATTTAAGAAAAATAATTCGACGTATTTCGAGACCATTTCGCTGATTTCCGTAACGCTTCTCGACAACTTCCGGCATAATGGAAACCACTTAGGTCCGAGCGCATATCTGGGGAAGCCGCTCGGTATAACCGAATTGCACAAGACAACAAGAAAAAAGCGGAAGGAAATATGATTGAAAAGTGGTGACTGACTGGTGCACTCACGTGTCCGTTCTGATCGAGATTGTTGTTTGTGAGTTTCAGTTTGTGGAACGTGACGGGTTGCTTGGTCCAGTGAGAACCGGACGCCGGCGAGTCTGGGTGGATGTACAGTCGTCCGGGCATGTGCGGTTCGGCCTTTCCGGTTACAACCCATTCCGAATTGTGGTACTTGTAGCGACAATCGTCAACCGGGACGATGTCCACCAGAAGGATGTACTTGGCGTGTGGATCAAGGCCCTCCAGTGACACTTTGATTGTCGGGAACATCCGTCTGTGTATAGATATAAGTACAACATATAGAAATAACTGCAAATAGTACATTAAATGTGGCTTAGAGTTTGTTTCTTATTGGTACGATACATAAGTATTTTGATAGACATGTCTGTACAGTGTAGTGTTAAGTGTAAGTACTATTAATACTTTGACTATGAGTGTATTCAGTTCCAAGATACATCTTGGTTTGGATTATGTATATGTATGGTTGTTAGCTATTCACTTCCTTTATAACATTTATTGCAAAGGCGAAAATACAAAGCATTTTAAAGTGGTAATTAAAGATCATTTGGCCGCAATATTAAAAGTGTTTATAAGTTCTACATTAACGAGGAAAAAATATGGAGAAAAATATATATGATATGGAATCGCCAATGCAATAAAATATGCAATAACCTGACCCCTTCCAAAAATTACCCTGCCACTCGAAAAGCATACAATCACAGATGGTTGACCTATGTAATAGAGACAAGCATTTCTATCTGAAACTACTTAAGCTTGATTTAAAAGTTGTTATTTACTACTGTACTTATTCCCCAACACTCGATAGTTATAAAAAATTTCATATTTCTGTATGAATAAAAGGAATGTATCCCTAATTATTTTGTCTTTTAAATATACATCTACTAGATCGACGAAAGTGATTTTGGCCATATAATATTGATCATAAGTATCACGAATGAATGCTGCAATGCATGCATAGTTTGCATTTATTACTCCAATGTAATGCTACGCGCTTATTGGTAGCTGTGATTGTATGCCTTTAACGGGGTCTGGTTAAAGAAACTGCAGCATTTAAAATTGTTTTAGTAGTACAAATATAATAATTTTGTGTCGAAGTCTTATGTTTGTCTGATACTAATCTAACATAGTTCATTGTATATTCAAAATAACGTTATAATTTATAAAATATATACATGAATTACATTATTTTAGGGATAAACTAACATATATGTGTACAAAATAATGTATAATAAGACTAGCATAAAACACCACTCATTACACTAAACTATCTGGTGCAAACAAACCACCAACAAAGACCCATGATAATATCTACACTAGTATAATGTCCAACAAACAGAAACCCGGTAAATATCACACGATGCCTAACGTATTACTGGTTATTAATTTTTCAATAAAACACGTTTCGATATTATTTGTTACATTGTAGTTGTTTGTTAAATAATTTCAAATGGCGTTTGAAGTCTCATGTAACACCAATCCAATTTTTTTGTGTGCTAATATTAACAATTTAACTAATACATAATTTAAAGCTTATTTCGTATTTGTCGTTTATGATCGATAGCTCAAATACATATGATGTATACCACATGTACATGCTTTTCAATATTGAAATAATGTAATGCATAATATTTTTAAAAAAACAAGTGGTGATGCGTTAAGAAAAATTAATACGGAAAGTAACCTTTAACCGCGATAAAAAAAATAAACTAGTAATAACCGATGCATCTATGTGAAAATGTATGTAAAAGATATTTTTTTTAAATGCTAAGTCTCTTAAATGTCTGTCCATTTTTCTTGACATAAATACGTAAAATAATACACGTGCACGCTATTATTTCACGAATAAACAATACAATTAGAATGCTCTGGTGATTAATTATGGGATATATTGAGAATACCGCATAGATCTGTTTATACTGGAATCGCCATCATGAGTGAGTTTGGCAGAAACAGGTAAATCTGGGATGTAACAGCTTGTGAAGCAGGATATATTTAATGAGTTTGTCTCCAGGTGAAAACTGTATAGCGGGGTATTTATGAGAGCTGCTTGACAGCTCGTGTCGTGCTAGTTTATAGCTCTATTATAATAACAAGATAACCAGGATTAATAGGCTGTGTAATGTAAAATATAAGAGAGCAATAGAGGTGGAGTGTAAAATAAACCGGGTATTTAGGTTAGTGTTACATTTTGAAATAATGTCGGAGGGAAATGAGACAATTAAGTCTAAAAGACACTCAATATTATTGTATGCAATAATCCTTTAAACTAATATGAAGTATTTTTTTTTTATTGAATACACATATGCTGCATCACAATCAAGCCCATTGAATGTATGCGTACATATACGTGTTGGGTATCATAGGATAACGATAACATTAAATTATAAAAAGAAAATAATGAAATAGTTTTGCATAAGATTTATTCCCAACAATGGACCAGGAAGTTGGATGGTGAAGAATACCAATTGATTTTGCGTAAGTCCGGGTTTGGTAATTTAACCAATAGCAATCTCAACAACTTGTTTAGCTACGGCACCTGTTTCCAAAACACATGTCCCTGCTTTCAATGTATATATTTATTCTTCATATTGTTTTAGATTCCGAAGACATCTGTTGCATCAAACATACCTCTCACCTTTGACCCCGGATATAACATGTTGCAGTATTTACTATTCCACAAGAGAGATGATTTTTATAGAAGAGATATATCGTTTTATATCGTCATTTATTTCATCGGATTTGATTTAAAGTAGTTCTGGGTATAACATTGCAAGGGTGTTTATAAATATTATCCCGATCAAGTTTGCTCTGACGACTTAAGTAGCCACGCGGGCGCGTGTTGTAGGTATAACCCTGGTGGGTATGACAATAGCCTTCCACTAACACCCGCGTCTCGCTAGACTGAGCGACTAGAACATCAATTCCACGTTTCAACACGTATTCATTGGCGATTAACGCAACCATTATACAATGTTTCGGATCACTTACTTCGCGAATACAACTTTGGTTATTTATCTAAATACTTAGAGGCTTGTGAAGATTTAATTGAATGAGGTTAAGAACGCGTTTTTATTTTTGGTACATGAACCCACCTGCTTAAAGTTAATCATTAGGATAGAACGAATACACGCGAGTACACTGGAGACAAATGCTAATGGTTTTATTTCATGTATACAAAAGTGGATGGATACATTTGGTTGGTTTATAGACTGGTAATCTGGGGTGTCAATAAATGATACAGTAAAGTAGTCTATATAGGAAGTAACAACGTTAAGAATATTACAAAGGACGAAGTAGCTTTAACATGAATTCCTTTTATTTATTTAAAATCTCTGTATAACCATCTTAGACTACGTATTGACGACGTTTCGTCTGCTAGTGTACAGACTTCTTCACGTACTATGATACAGCAGGTATATTTATATTATATATTTATTTTACAAACAATACAGCGAGCATGACTATGTTAAGTCATCTGGCATTTTTTTTTCATCCCGTCTTCATTGTAAATATATCAATGACCGTGGACGGAAATGCGGGATCTCATACATCGTGAAATTACATATACTTCCAATGAAATATGAAAAAAACATTTCGTTTGACGGTCTTTAGTTCTTTAAAAGATGTCTTGTATTTATTTTTGAAAATGCTATACAAAGTAAATTGAAGTCAATTGTATTTGAAAAAAAAACGCCCTTCAATAAGTAACCCAAAAATGCTTTAACTATGAATTATGTGTTGACTTGATAGCATATTATATTATTTGCATTTGCTATCAGAATATAATATATAAGAAATCATCTAAGGAAGAGATATAAATATAATATATATTCTGATAATAAATGCTAATAATTATGATAAATTGAGATACACAACTGTTCATGTGATATTTATCCTTTTCCCATGAACATACTACTTCGAAAAGTTAAATTGGAATATATAACAACATATTTATATGCAATTAAAATTGTAAATGTGTTGCACTGTATAGGATATTATTGTTATTATTATTATTATTATTATTATTATTATTATTATTATTATTATTATTATTTTTACTAAAACATATCTTTTGGATATACGACGCAGCAGAAGAAATCAAATGTGGAAAGAAATTTCCCACTATTGTTTACCTTCCAGTTTTTGTGATGATCATCTCTGTTCCTATGTTGTGGAACTTGGTCCATAGGTCAGTGTTCTCCAGACTAATTTTGATGTTCTTGTCCATGGATTCTCCCTGTCCCATCCCGGAACCCAACATCCTCTTAGGGTCGGGAGTTGACAGGTGTGGGTAGGCGCCAAACTGTTGGCCCTGGCCTGTGGGTAAGGAAATAAAACGTCAGGGCATGCATACAGATTCCATACAGGGTAGCGTCAGAAAACTATTCGTGTTTTGTTGTCATGTGCCTTCAAAAAGCGGGCCATAATGGGATGAGGGTAGATATGATGAGAACTGTTATTTAACGAGTATACTTTACAGTATTTACAGCACTACATATAAATATACTTCAATACGCATCGTATCTAACGTCACGGATATATTGGTCGTAATAATACGTAATGCGAAAATCCGTGAATAACATTTCTATTTTAAATATTATCAACGAAATGCAACGTTCATTATGATATGCGGTATTTGTGGCAATTAAAATATATGAAAGCATAAACTTAAATAATGAGGTAAAATGAACATAACATTATTTAGAGTTTAAATTCAAACACACTCTCCATCTTACATCACAGAAAATATTACAGATATGTGATACAATAGAATACACTAACGGTGATCCGTTGCATAATTTATAACCGGACAGAAATTTGAACAAGCACGCCGGTATACGGTCGTCTAAATACGATGTCCATTTCAAGTGAAAATTGAAATTAACGACCCGGTGGAAATGGTAACATTGACGACTGAGTGGTAACAGATGTTACCACTTCTCCGCTGTGTGCACCACTGTCATGAACTTACAGATATCACTTACGTATTTCATTGAAATCCATATTAAATGGTGAATTTTATTTTTGTATGTTTTTACGCCAATATAAACGTTGAAATCAACACTATTGAAATAGATGCAAGAGACATGCCACAGTAGTATTGTTCGTTCACAATAAACATAATAAAAATAGGATACGAAAACACATTAAAATGCGTCTGCAATTCGTGTCCATATTATTACATATTGTCTGAAAAAACGATACCAAATGTTTAGATCAGAAGAACTATTTCATTAAAAAAAAATGTATTACTTAATATTTCAAGTTATCGTAGTTATGTACCCTAGTGTGATAACCAACACATTTCCATTAAGTTAATATCCTCCCCTTCTGGCATGCTCCACCACGTATTTAAGTATAACATTATCAAGCATACATTTATGGTTAGAATGCATGGCTAGAAATGGTTATTTTGGGTAATAATAATTTGCCATCGTGTAACCGAGTCATGTGACATTCGAGAAACCCCAACACCCGTTGCTCGGAACAGTCGCTGCCTACAAAAGTTGAAAGTAAAAAAATTCGGAACCCGCTACAAATGTAAGTCTGATTTCATGAACCACTTTTATCACTACAATTGTTTTAGCTAACCTTATTCTCAAGGTAGTGTAGCGGTAAAAATGATTTTAGGCAATGAACTTACATTTGTAGCGGGTTTCGAAAATTTGACTTACAACCAATAGTAGCTATAACTGTTTTGTGCAAATACGTCCAGGTCTATTTTCAGTGACCCTCTTATACAAAGAACCTACAATAAAAAAAATGTTTGCGCAGTTGATATTCAACGACAGCACATTGCTATAGCTACATATTAATTTTGTGTATAGAATCTACATAAGTATTGTACATAATTATGTAAACAATAGTGTCGAAAAAGCCTTCAGCTAGGCTGGGCACATGTTCTTTAAACAGAAATGCGTGTTGTATGCCATATTTTATGTAACATGTGCTAGACACTTTAATAAACACATTTCTTCTTTTTCTATGAACCTTGAAGCATTAGATTACATTGGTGATGATGCCGCAGAGTAAAATATCCCGGAGCGGCATCACCCACGGATAGGGGGAGACCTGGCATAAAATCCCTCTGCTTACTTTAACTATGATGAATTCATATTGAAATATTATATTTCCACAACGTGTATATTAAGACTTACCCGCCATGAGGGAGTCGTGTGCCGGGTGCATGGGGAAGCCGAAGAAGGATGCCTGTGGGGTGGGCATCAGCCCGTGGGACAGGGGGAACGCACGTGCTCGTTGTGTGATAAGATCATCATCATACATATTGGTGGAGGATGTGGGATATTTCTGAAAACAATATCAATGCATTCAATAAATTTTACAACCAAGCATTAAATATCATTCCTGAAATTAAAATTTAGCAATACAGAATATTATGCTATAAGGTAAATCATTAGTTTGAGCCCGTTGATAGTGAGTATTATTGATATCAATACGAACTAATATAAAGCTATAATTTTAATAAATGTTTATTGATAGATATAGTACAAGTATTGAAAATCAGGGTTAACATTTAGTCTTATAGAAAAGAAAAAAACCACTTACAGAACGTTGGTGTTAATTTAGATATACCGGACAAGGGTAAAGGTATCATTACGACGTGGAAGTCTAACAGAGTTACCAGGATATAGGTGGCCGCACCTTTTTATATGTCTGACTCTCTGCTCCGTTCACGTCAGTGCTGATGAGCTTAGGCTATATTTGTTTGTATCCTAATCTAAAATTTAGAACAACTCTAAGTCTATGTACGACGTCGATCAGGCGACAAGGGAGCAGAGAGGCAACCGCGCTTCTTGGTTAATTGGCGTGTGTATACAAACACGAGGCACGAGTCGTGTATATGTAGGCGCGAGACAGAGTTGTTGTTCTAGATAACGGTCAAGCTTTGGTTAAATTAATATTTATTTAATTAATCGTGTGGAATGTCATAAATTTGGTTTCCATACATATCTATATGGAATAAATAACTACCAATTAGAAGAAGCAGATATGTGAAATTAAGAATTGAAAACGTATACAAATTAATTCTGTATTCTGCATTTGTAGAAGAAACATTGGTGAGATGGAAAATATCCACGTGATATTATATGACAGCAGATATGCTTAATACCAGCAGGTGTAAAATGGTAAGAACACGGAAGTGGATATTTAGAGTATAAACACTATCACAAAACCAAGTTCAGTCATCTACAATTTGATTAATTAGTAAATATAAATGAATTTGTTTTAATAGTGTGCGTTAATTACAGTATTTAATCCAGCTATCAATCAAATATCACTGAGCCAGTTATGTAAGAGAACATGAAAAAATAAGGGATGTCGCTTGAAACAGGTAACTATAAAATTGAAGGCGGGGCTTCATGATTAGGAGACATTTCGGGACATTCATATGCAATGCTCGCTATGTAACTCGTAGTGATACGAATACTACACCGATTGCAATTAATAGTTTTCCGTAGTTTTGTTTAATGTTGAAACCAAATGTTCCTTAATTCTGTTTAGTAACAAACAGTATATACAGGCATGCACTTAAATAGCATTACTTCAAATGAAATATAAAATCTGTTTTGTTAATGTCATATAATTTGCAACCAAGAACAGAAAGACAAGTGTTCGCGCGCGTGTGTGCGTGTGTGTGTGTATATATATATATATATATATATATATATATATATATATGTGTGTGTGTGTGTGTGTGTGTATGTGTGTGTGTATGTGTGTGTATGTGTGCGTGTGTGTGCGATAGTCAGAGATAGCGAAAGGGG
>JAULBP010159910.1:0-15085 GCA_032355345.1 Lepetodrilus pustulosus | reverse complement strand
GACAGAGAGAGAGAGGCGGGGAGATAAGGGGGGAGAGTATGTACAACCAGCATTATTAAATCATTTAATATATACGTTTTCCGTCAATTTTACCTGACGCTCACATCATATTTTGGACATTCGTTTACTTAGCCAAAGAATGTTCAAATATATCAAGGACGAAGCTTGATATATGATGTTAATAATGTTGCATTTCTTCACAGATACTAGTATATTATATTTGAAACACAAAACAAATAATATATTGTGTCTGTCGCTATTTCATATTTTTATGATCGCAAACTGGCGTTAAATCAGGCAATATTCGGAATACGTGCGTCATTATATGATGTCATTCAATAACTATATAGTTATTGAAAAAGAAATCACGATAAAAAATAATTAAAAATTATGATATTACTTAGTGGACCTCGCCATCGATTGAACTGATACTTTCCATTAAGGATACTTACGCATATAGATTTTTTTCAGATGTCAATGCTGAGGTCATTAATATAAATGTATGTATTTATGTAATCTGTATTGTATTGTAAGGTGGGGGGATGTCAAGATTAAAATTAAGATAGCAATATGTATTGAAATTGATTCTATAATGCTTGAACTTTGACAATCTGAGCCGATTATTTACAATAATAGTGAAGAATTTGTTGTAAAACATTAACAATAACTATTTACCTATGTGTTCTTCGACAGATAGTTTTCTTTCATATTTTTATTTTGATATAATAAATTGTTACTACCACGAGACTAATCATGCTCTCCTGACAGCAATAGTACATCAGTTTGTACTATACGCTGTCACACTACGAGGGGTTTCGCGTGTTCAACATTATAAGAAATTTGATTGGCTCATATTGTTATTAGCTGTTTCAGGCGGTAAATAGCAAGCTCCAAAACTGCTCATGATATTGACGAAAATCGCATATTGAATAATTGGCGAAAACGGTACCAAATCGATTGGTAGGAAACGGTACTTTGACTTATATTTTAAGGAGATAAAGGATTAAAACAGTAAAAGGTCTACTGTTTGGAATTTAGACGATATCAATCGTTAATTGATAGTTAAAAAATTTAACATATGGCCGTTTTGGATATTGCCGTTTTTTACCATAACACCCAATAAAATTCTGCATTAGCTGAACACGCGAAACCCCTCGTAGTGTGACAGCGTACATCAGCGCCAGTACCGTTCGAAGACGTTTTTAAACTTTCGCATTATTGCGATGGACACACTCGCCAATTAACAGTCACCGGCAATTCACATCATTATTGAAGTTACTTTGTACTCAGATGAGGGTTGGACGAACAATAATATAAAGGAAAATAGTCATTATGTAACCTATCAATATTTCAAATAAGTATATCAATCATGTAGTTAACAAATCGTAACCGAGGGTAATATTGCGTTTTGTGTGTGCCTCTCAGTATAGTTACAGAGCTCTCAGAACTAAGGAAATTGTAATGATGGGTTTTCATAATATAATTTTACCGCTTTATTGCGCGTCTATTCCTACTGGTTTTCAATATGTTCATATACTTATTCGTATTTATCATCGCGAGATGAAAACAAAATAATTAAAATATAAATATGTTGAAAAGTTATTGAACATGAGGAAAATGTAGCTTTCTGCCCCAAATCAAATGTAAATAGTTTCAGTTAATACATTTTACATTAATATATACGATTTCCTGCATTTATGCTGCATGCGTCTATTCATATGTAGTGGTAAACAATGGCACTATCATTTGATAATGATACATTAAGTTCAAGCTAATTATATGTAATTTGAAATCGAAATATTGGCCTGATTGTCTTAGGATTGTATCAACCATACGGGAAATAGGGTTATTTATAGTAATTATGTTTATTTTTATTTTTATAACTACTGCCCGATTGTTTGGAAACGCAACAAGACTGCAGATATATAGATTACTAAAGTATATACCATTATCTAATCAAGACATGCACTAATCTAAACATTTATTGTAAATATTAATAATTATCGAACTATGGTATCACGTGACTGTCACATGACATATCTAGTTCCAATATGACAGCGACCGTGAGATTGCCGAGAGGACGGTGAGCCAGTACCGTAGGTTAGCCGAGTGGTATAGCGTTGTGTATATTGAGGATATATAATGAGTGATCATTTAATACTGAATTTATTAAACGAGTTGGTAAAAGTTTAATACATTCAGTATTAAGTTAACACTAATTAATGTTAGATTATATTTATCACAATACTGTAGAATAGACCGTAATATCGATTATCAGTTTCAAACACTCCATGTAAACAGCCGTATAGATCATGCAAGAGTAAATTGACGTCAAGTCCATGACATTGCACGTACTACTGATGTGTGCGTCAATTACTTTGTGTGTATGTGTGTGTGTGTGTGTGTGTGTGTGTGTGTGTGCGTGCGTGCGTGCGTGTGTGTGTGTGTGTGTGTGTGTGTGTTTGTTCATGTAAAATACCGTATAGTAGCATTAATGAAAGCTAATAATAAAGGCAATATTCTTCAACTGGAAATAACAACTTCATCACTTCAATCGAAGTTAATCGATTAAAAACAAGCCTACGAGATTTGCATTTTCTAATTTCTAAACCTATTTGTATCCTTTCAAAGATAATGCTGTATGAAAAGCAGTCTCATGTGGTTGTATGGTAATTTAATGGTTACGGTGTGCTTAATGGTCGCTTAAGCAATCGTCAATTGTGTTCAATAATGATCATTCATGGAAGCAATGGTGGCCCAAATATTGGTTCTACGATATGCTTGTTAAATACACAATTGTTGCTTTTCTAACTACAGTTAATATGTCAGTAAATCATGATAAGTGCGAGTAAAGACAATATTTAATATTTTATTAAATCCTTGCTTAAAATTCCAGGTACAAACACCAGACAGTGGTCCCGTTGTGAATTAGATCTACAGTTATCAATAAATTATATCAAGCAGGTTACAGTAAGCAATTGCATGTACATATATATGAATGTCAAGTCCATCTTTAACTACAATTCAGTCCCAAATAAATAGTATGCTTTTATATTTGTTATTCTAAAATGTAGTTATATACTCAAATTCGATACTTTTAAGTAGAATTATCAATTACCGCTAGTTAGAACCAACGCTGGAATCATTAAGTATGCATTGTATCTATTATATTACCTAAATTACCAGTAACATAATAGCTACACACCAAGTTTATGATGAAGCATTCAACCCTCTCCCTGCTGGATTATGCACAAACACAGCTCTTAATGGCATCTCAGGTTGCCTGCAGCAGGGCGAGGGTTAACGAAACCATTTATCTACAGATAAAGAAGTTGTATAAATGTTTGCGCCTCCCATAGAGACTGTTAAAATGTAGAGACATTACTCGAATGTGTAGCGTTGTAAGATCGACGATCGTCAGCATTACAAGTTCCTTAATAAACATAATAATTACAAAGTCACTCGTTCGGCCTGAAGATATAATATGTCAAAACTACGCTGATTTATACCCATGATTGCATTATTCTGGACAGGTCAGAACCCATTACATCAACCAAGTCTGTTTTGAAAAAGAATATTCATGCTTATTTTGAAGCAAATTTTATATTAATTATCAAGTTTATACAAACATATCTATATATAATATAGCACCGAGTATGTAGCTGAAGTATATACGTTTGCAAGTTCTGGAATATCTGTTATAGACCTTTGGGAAGTCCTCACCGCCAATGTAACATATAAAGCTAAATGTGTATGTCCAATAAGACTACTGACCCTTTAGTTAAGTTGTTGAGTATATTATATAGATACTACAAGGGTCGCCGGTCTAACATCGACGACATGCTCAGTTAATAGCCAGGGTGCGGACTTATGTATTATATATAGTAGTGTGCTTCCAATTGTTTCCAAAGTATTATTTTTTTTCTTCTGATTTTCTACAAATTCTCTTCACCGCCCTCAATTTTAACATCTCATTTAATAATTTAGTAAAGATAATTTAATTTTATGATGTCGCTCTGTCTGGTTTTAACATTGGAAGCATAGATATGTTTCTGATACAACTCACAGGAACATTCCAGGCATGTGGGGTGGTTTTTTTTCCACCATTAACATTCACGCGCAACGCTACTATCCTTAATATTCAACCTAGTCCTAAAAGATCCCGAACCAATCTCAGGATCGCCTTCATCTTGTATGTCATCCAAACCCGGATTTATTTCCGTGAACTGCCCGGAGCGAACTTTTAGCATTCCTCTATATTAAACACGAGTAATGTATCCTCCCATCTCTGTAGCAGTCATTAATGGTACTTAAGCCTTATATATTAACAATAATGTAATCAGGGGCGACCTCTGCTGGTTCGGTGCATTGTTTTTGTTACAAACTACCCATCTCGAGCTACCTTCAGGGGATAGTCCTAATGAGGGTTTATTCTATTTTATCGGACTCCGGGAGTAGGAGAGGGACAAATCTGTCTCAGGTGCGCGTTCCACTAACTAAATCCTTCTCCAGTAGCCACGATCCGGCAAAATATCATTGAAAGGTTGCGCAGATTATTGTGGAATTAAAGTAAAGATGTCATATATGATTACTGCTGATAATATATGGACTATGTTGCGTAGTTGTTGTTGTTATTGTTGTTACTCTATGAAACGGACAACTTCATAGCAAATCCCTGTCCACGATTACCATGTTATAATATTTTGTAATTCATATTTGTACCTCCTATGACCAGTCTGGGTTCTCCTCCTGAGTTGATACGGTTTCCGCTCTGCTCTGTTCTGAAGATTATTTTAGTTATTGACGTAAAATTAAAGATAGTAGAAGAAAATTGTGCGAACTTGAGTTTAATCTTCTACTACTGCAAAATCTTATTGACGCTAACATACAATTATTTTAATCGATTGGTAGAAACTTGGAATTAATTATAGCAAGTCATATTTATTTAAGAACTATCGTTTAACTATTCACAATATTTCTATTTTGATTATGCAATTTTGGCATTCATGTTTGATCTTTTTTTATTTGATATTTTATTTTTATTTAAGTTTGCTTATATATAATACTTAATCTAAATAATACATAGCTACGGCAACATGTAATCACAATATTAAACATATCGTGCCATAATTTATATCTAATATACAGCTGTATTAATGTTTCAGCATATACTGTTCATATTTTTTTCAGTATGCATCATAATATATTTGTAGATTGTTGGTTTTTATGTCGTACACGTTGCTAACAATTGTTTATGATTTTTAACAAAGGCAAGAGAAAGTATAGAGTATCCTCTCGATGATGAGGATTTTTAGTAATCAATAATAATTTATTTCTAATTTATATCGTAGTTGTGAATGTTTACGTATTGAGTATTCGTTTTCAAAATAACCTGAGAAATACTTAATGTGAATTTAATGTGACGTAATAAACTACGCACATGATGGGGATTTTTAGTAATCAATAGTAATTTATTTCTAATTTATATCGTAGTTATGAATGTTTACGTATTGAGTATTCGTTTTCAAAATAACCTGAGAAATATTTAATGTGAATTTCAACTAAAAATTGATCTACTCATTCTCATAACTATAGGGAATGTGTATACTAGTATATTAAAATTTCAAAATAAATGCAGTTTCATCATCAAATCTATTTCATACTCGTTCAGATTTACAGTAGGACCATACTAAGCTTTCAGTGGTTATAACGAGAAGTAAAAATATTTGTAATCTAAATTCAGAATGAAAACAAATAAATTAAATAGAATATAATGTGGCCGAATAATAATTTGAATGAATTAACATAATTCTAATTAGAACAAAGGTAAATGTAAAAATAGTGTATTAAAGTGTCTAACACCTGCATATTACAGTTAATATCGCACTGTCAGCTGGAGGACCTGGCTTCGTATGAATCACACATCCTCCAGACGATGAGGGCTTAATACTTAATCTCCCTGCTTAAGAACTACGTAAGTAGCATTGAAAACCTACCATGGGTTTTAAATAAGCGGCTACCTAGAGGTTTGGGGATGGAAATGTTCATGCGATTTTAAAGAAGACCAAAATGCGTCCGGACAACTGTCACCAAACGTGATAAGCAACTCGAAAACACGTTCTTGCACGCTAAGTCCAGGGATCTAAAATGTCAAAAGTTTTTTGCCAACCTCCGAAATAATCGCTATAATGGCTGCCGTTGACAAGTATGATTGCAGACAGGTGCCGCGGCTTCCACGAAATCGTATTTCCAAATCTGTAATTTGTTCGCGCGGATTTCTGGATGGCGAATGTAGAAATCACATTCACAGGCAGAGACGGAATTTGACTTCTAGTAATGACATTGCACCAGCAGATTTTGCCTTATACGAGAATGTTTAAACATGAGAATACACTGCTTTATTTCTGACCTTAGCTGAACGACTTCTATTCGCCGACTTTGTCTTAACAATTTGATTACCCATCTTTAACTTCCTACAGCGGTATCACTCTGATTCTGTACGCCATTGATGGTCTACAAATCATGTATCCAGATTAACAGAATGTTAAGGAAAGCAATTTGATTTGTTGGGCTATGACAGTTCTTGCGATCATTCAGGATAGAGTTGTCTGGTAATTGGTTAATAGAACAAGTTCATATGTTAAATAAAGCACAACTTGAATACCTGCTAACATAGCTTAATAATTGATCCGTTTAATAACATCATTTAAACAATGCAAACTACCATGTTTCTGCCAGATATGAAATTGCTTGATCACTGTATATTTTGAACGTTATTACTAATAGTAGTGACTATATAATATTATGTTTATAGGTCTCAAAATAATAATTAATTTAAATACAGATTTAAGTTCAATTTTCCAATATTGTTCTCAGCAGTTTATTTTTCCATCGAAACAATATTTTCAAATACCCATATGGATATACGCTGATATCTACATGTATATTTTTAAAAAAAGCAGATGATTGAATACATTCAGGTTAAAACTTCCTTGAGATTAATGAGTCAAAGCATTATCTGTACAAAAGCTCTTGCAACAGCCACTATTCACTTGAAGAGAACTGCCTCTATGTCGGTATTGAACGTGAACAATCAAATACACTCATCTGCGATAAAGTCACACATACCCATCTTGTGACCAAAGAGACAATATGTTATTGGAGGCAGGAATGGCGACAGACGGCGCTCAACATCCATCCAACGATCCCACCCTGTCATAATTACTGACACCGTTAACTCTCCACCCCACGACACATCGCCATTATCCTCCTCCTCCCTGTCCGCTGTTCTCAAACAGGATCGTGGCAGATGGGGTGGCCAGGACCGCGAGAAGAATACGTCAGTGAGAACCATTTTCTCAAATGTCCTGCAGGCATTGCTGCGGAATAGCTGCAAGGTTCTCTGCGAGAGCAATGCTTCCGTGAGCACCAAGGTTTTAATTACAGACAAGGAACTTCTGATTGCGATGCCAAGCTAGTACTACTGTGGTCAGATTAAACACGGACGGGCTTAAAATTCTATCTTTATTTCCACATCGACGCCATCGTCATTTTATTTCTCCATGTCTTGGACTCGATCCGCGATGCCTTAATTTGAACATCTGTTATGAATAATGTGTTACTCATAGCTCAAGTGCATGTATCTATATATCGTCCTACACCTTTTTGTTCTTTATCTGACGACGTTATAAACTCCATAATTACTTTATTAAAGTGTCTAGCGCGTGCATGTTACAGTTGATATTTAATACTAAAATTGTGTTTATAGTTAATATGTAACATGTAATAATAGTATACGCAATTTTATTAAGCAATATCAACTGTAACATACACGTGCACGACATGTGTCCAGCTAAAATTCGATTAATAGAAACTGTTAAATACTGATATTTACATTCGTGACTGCTCTTAAAATTTACATAAAAGCCTTCTTTTGCACATTAAAAAAAATGCATACAATAATGTATACAGTATATATCATTGCTAAAAATTATTGTAACCCATAACGTCACTTCCTAATACAACTCTAGCTTCAATTATGTTAGGTACCCGGTGATGTGAAAGAGTTAGTAGAGTGTAAACATACCCGTGTATAATACTTGTAGTGTCGTTTAAAGCGCTTCTGGGATAATGGGTAATACATTATTATCAAAATATACCAATTCTGGCAATTTTAGACACACTTGCAAAAACGAGCAATCAATCATTACTTCTACCAAACTAGTATCCATCGATAGCATAGTTCGCAATGATATAAAGATACTTGAGTCCGCCAGACAAACCCCATATTCGTGCTTGACCTCGTTTTGGAGTCTAACGTTTTTCTTTTTAGTGTTGATAATTGATGTATAGAGCACTATATATTCAGAAACCACCGGGTGACATCTTGTCACCCTTGAGCAATCTGTGCTTGGAGTCTCAATCCAAGATGGCCACCACCTAATATGAGAACATCTATTACGATATACGATAGAAGCATGAATTAAAGGTACTGGTAATTTGTTTTTAGGCATAAGATATCGTTTGCCGCTATGATGTTCCAAATAAAAAGGAAAAGAAAAATAAAGATGTCCGCCATATTCTATTCAACGCAGAAAATGCGCGTTCTCACTAAGCTATAACTACATCGCATTTTAAATGCTTATCTGCTTAAAATATCTGAAAAAAATCATGCTTGTCCTTCCATGTACATTATCACGTTGACAAGCCTATATTTACAGAAATGGATGTTGATGTTTCTACATGTATGCCACTAATCTATATGACCTCGTTCGATCCTGACACAATGATGACGGCCATAGTTATAAAAACGTATACTTACCCTGTTCATGGTTTTTCATCAAAATTTAGACAAAAATAAGCCAAATGCAGAAACTTATGTCAAACTATGTCGGAAAGTAAGTTGTTTTTGCTGACAAGACAATTTACTTAGCTGTTTATATGATGCCACCCCAAGACTATGCTTAGTCTTATACCAGATTATGTCTAACGACCGTTCACACACAGTGACTAAACAGTTGAATACTATATAGAAATCCAATTTCAAATCATCCCAAATAGATCTTACGTGTAACAACATGCTTTTTCATTCTATTTCACCAGAAAAAGACTCATAATTCTATATTTTGGTGTAATAAATACAATACACTTAAATAAAAATAATAATTCGCGTATTAGTTATCAGCCTATACCTTACATGATAACATATATATTATTATTATGTATTAAAAGACCCATAGGTAAAACTTTCTAAAATAAAAACAGCCATATATTTGTCCTTGTATGGCTGCCAACTTGATTGCTTTATGTTTTATTGGGGAAATCATAGCTGCATTAGATTCATTATGCATGAAAACTAATAAAACGACCTTTTATTTATGTTTCTATCTGATCTAGTCACGAAGATATGAGGGATTTATCATTCTAGCACAACTTGCTGAAAGGTTATACGATGTTACCCGGTAGTTTCTGAAGATATGTATATATGCCCTAAACATAACAATAAAAAAAACCCAACACTTTAGACTCAATAACGAGGTCCAATGGTACTTCTGCCGGACTACTTAATGTACATGTATTTACGAAAAATAAATTATCTGAAGAACGTAGTAGTATGTCGGTTTTCAATAAAACATGACAAGTCAGCGCAAATAGTTTAAGCGTGACTACCATTTTAGCAAGAGTTATAAGGTGTCCAGTGAACGATCATATGTAACATCTATACATTTCACAAACTTGATGAAGAAATGGTTAATATTAACCTTCCATTCCAACGAGATATGAATACTTGTAGTATGCGGAACAATACAATGGTATGGCTATAAACTTAATCATTTCACAATGTTGGTACTGCATTTAACTAATACGATTTCATCCCCATGGCTCACTCTGTAAGCGCTCGAGGTAAGTTTAGTGGAAGTAGGACAGTATTATAAGATACTATTTGAGTATGAAAGGCATTCTACTATCAACGATAAATACACTACTAGTATGTTACATTATAGGCTAATATTTTATAACAAAACACCCGATCACGTCAATATTCCTCCGCACATAACAATAGCAAGGCGAAATCTAAAGACTACTAATCTTGTTGCGGGAAAGTTCAAAGTCATTTTCAAGAATTGTAAACTGCAAAGTTACCGTCAACAATGAACTGAACAGTAAACAAATATCCGCGAATGCTGCAGCTTAATTAATACCGCGACATTTGGCATATGTCTAGGAGTTGCAAGGCCATATTTGTCCGACACTCTTCGCCTCCATTATCTACCAAATCGCCGATTAGCATCATTGAAAGCTTTCCTTCGGAACAGCTCTTTAATCACTTTCTATGCTAGAATGCACGCTAAATTAAAGCAGGACTGGTAGAATTCTAGTTAACGGTAAAGAGGGCGTTTGGGGAAACACCCGTTGTCTCCAATTAAACCTCATCGTGGGATGGTTTAAGTTGGAAGGACCAAAACCTAAGCACCGTGAACTTTGAACAGGGACACCTTTAGGGAATTCTTGTCGAGGGACCGTCTGTTATCCTGTCTTGTACAGAGAAGGGTCTTGGCTTGGGAGATTACTGCTCTCTACAAGCCGTAATTACCAACAACTTGATTGCAGAAAAAACCCGTGAATTTCGAAAAGCTAAGATGATGCTTGAGGCAATTTTTCCATGAAAAAAATAGTCCTTGAAAAAGTGTTAATTGTTCTCTATGATGACCTTTTTGACAAAAATTCAGTTGAAGAGATGTCGGAATATAGCGATGCAGATGGTCTTTTAATACCTCTTCAGATAACGCACGTATTCTGTGGTTGAGAAACGTTCAAGATCGTAAATTAAACCTTTCTGATCAAATATTCAAAATTAATTTATTATAACAAATAAATAGAAGAAAAAACCCATATATGTCTACTTCCTGGTGTGTTTTACAGCAAATGTAGGGAATTTGATGATCTAATTTTTATACTATTCTTAATTAACGATTGTATTCTTATTGTGCTTAATTTAAAACCCACGCTGACTTACGCGTCGTAATGGATTGATGTAACAAAATGATCCTCTAATGTAATTATAAAATTAAAACGATCTGACGTAGCCTAAATAAGATCATATCAAATCTGGAGTATTGGTAATGTTATTGCAATACAATCAATTGAACGGCATTGAACGTGGATTATTGAAAGTTCGCGTATTATTACACTAAATCATATCGTTCAATAGACGTATGAATCATTCTTGCTCGATACGATCAGGCTGCCAAAAATAAAATTATATTGTTATAAAATAGTTCGCCCATTAGAGTCACAAACAATATGAACAATGCAAATATGATGTAAGTAAAATGTTTTTAGCTGTGCATAGGTAAGAACAATTTACAATTGGAATCAATACCGAATTGAATATCTGCGGGTACGGGGCTATTAACTGTATATAAACATTTGGGACGAAAAATGACGATATTGATATTCACCCAGTTTATATCATAAATTGAAATGCTATTGTCGTAATATTATAATTGTCGTAATGTTGCAATTCCCATTGATGAGTGATATTGATAGCTTTGTAGCTGGTATGTAAAATTAACATGTGGATAAAGTACTTTAATGTAATTACTATGCTATGATTAAGCCAAACATTTTATTTTAAAATTAAAAAGTAACATTAATTCAATTTGTTATGATTTTATATGATCATCGGTTGTAGTGTCCGAAAAAACCATATTCACATAAGTCTTGTATAAACCCTAAGTAGCAAATTTAGGAAACCATTAAGTCTCTATTTTTTAAGTATCGGTTTCTCTAATTTCTCGATATTTTCTAGCAGATATACAAGAACGTTTGCAAAGTGTTTATTGTTAAAGAATTAATAAAGAAACAGATAAAAACTATTGACGGGACTGTCAGTGGCAACGATGTATTTGTTTCAAATACTGAAATGACACAGGCGACGAGAATTCAACGCCATTTTCTTGCATATAGAGCAAGTCAAGTCAATCTTTATTCTACACCACCCATGGAGAATATACATAGGAATTATATCATTTCAAAATAATAACATTGTCACGTGTAGCTACGGTGCATGTATATGCAAATAGGTATACATACTAGTAATAGGTTGATATACCGGTACGTGTATAGCGAAAGCCCAGCGCCTGTATTCTCGAAACTTCCTAAGTCCTAAGAAGTTCGCAAGTTAAGAAGTTTCGAGAAGACGGCCCCTGATTGGTGAACAGTAAAACATCGCTCCAATCAAATACTTTAAATCTATATAGATCACGAAATACCATCTAACAGTGAACTGTATGAAGGTACTGAGAATGAACGTGTTGTTAAGAAGAGATATGTGTAGTAAATGTCTAAAGTCAGACAAAGAGTAAAATGTCTGAAAATTTCATTTAATTTTTATTCACTCAGTTTATTTTTTAAAAGTCTGAAATGACAAAGTTACTCACTTTATTTGACAGATTGACTGTCATGAGTTTGACGAAAGAAAAATAATAAGATTCTCCTAGGCATTCAAACGGAATTGCATACGTTTTTATATACACTCATACAGAATCGTGTGAATACCTATTTAAAAAAAATTACACATTATCTTCATTTTTGTTACTGAAAGTTAAACTCACGCCAGTAGATATGTCCAATAAATGGAGTAATACGTTTTTCATTTCCGACATTTAAAAAATTGACTGAGTAAATCGAAATTCACTAAAAGAAATCTGACATTTTATACATTGCCCGATTTTAGACATTGACATAATATTTGTCGTATACTTGTCAAATATACATGTATACCGAAAGAAAATAATAATGACTGCATATCTTCTTGAAATACTGCGGATCAAATGCGTTCATCAGGGACTATTAGGCCCTCGCTCTCTTGAAGATAAATTGCCCATGTATCAAAACGTGTCAATTTTGTAAGGAAAATTTGAAACGGTATAATTCTATGAAATAATGATAAAACAATACCTTACTTTAGGTCCACAATTGCAGGCTATTGGTATAATTTCAACAGAAACATCAACATAAGTTTGCTGTACATTTCAACAAGACAAAAATGTATTTTCTTGAATTTGGCACATACACTCGTAACACAGTCCCGCCTCATACAGACCAATAACTTATAGATGCGCATTTTGAATCTCTAAAAGAGGAAGTGCGTATTAGTCCCTGATGAATACATTTGATCCGCAGTAGTTCAAGAAGATATGCAGTATTTATTGCAAAACATAGGGACACATCATGTACAAATATTTTGAGATTTCCGTTAATTATATAAGTTTCATGACGAATAAACATCGCCATGTGAAAAATTAGGCTTACTATAAAACAATGCGTTCCCTTATTATTATATTTCAGTGTGTATAAATATATAAATGACAAGTAACGCAGTAATTTTCTGATAAACTAACCGCCGGTTTATTATATATACACTGGCAGCTTTATTCACACAATTATGGCATTTAATAATTTATAATTATATTGACTCATTATTATATGTAAATGCAGTAGACGGTATCGGAAACATGTTCTAATTTATGCAAATAAAATAGCAGCATAAAATCATCTTGACCTTACGTTAATCACCTAACATGAGGCAGAGTATTTTCAGTATTTTCTAAGATGGTGTAAATATTCATTATAGATCTTCCCCAATGTTATTTAGACGGTCAAATTAGATAATGGATGGCTTATTCTGTTTTGACTATAATTACATATAACTGTCCTATCTACTTTGAAGCAAGTACATTATTCATATTTCACTCATTTAAAGAATTACTTTTTTTCATTTACATTATTGTCATAAGATATTGTAGTACATGTAAATTTAGATGGCTTGTAAATACATGTACAATAATTCAATTTGATAAAGTTACAGAAAAGTGGAAAATGACAATAAAATAGTAACCCAATTTCCTCTTCTGCCAACGAATTAAATGTCAAATTTTAAAACAAATTTGCATTTACCTTACTGTAAATTGACAAGCGGAATGTTCGTTAGAAAGTCACCATTACACCTTTAAACCTATTCATAATTGATACATCATTGTTTTTTCGTCTTCTTGAAATTTGGAACTTCCAGATTCCTGCACAAACTATTCAGAAAACGCCACGGGAATGTAAAAACGCAAGGTGTTGTTTTTCTTTCACCAAAAGATCGATATTTTTTTTCTCTCTCTCAGGAATTTCAGTTTGGATAAGATCTAGAGTTTTCTTGAATTCATTAGCGTTGTACCGAGAACGTTGTGAAAAAAAACGTGCTATGTAAAACACAACAATTTGAACGTAAATTTAAAGTCTTTTGACATTTTAGATTGTCAATGTTAGAAAATTAGATTTGTTTCGGCAGTGGTCTCTATGTGTTATTTAACATGTTATGTTCTTACCAATTGTAACATCTTGTTACGTGCGTAGCAGTAATGATAAGGTTATTATTTAAGTGCTAAGGAATCTGCCAACACTGATTGACATACATGACAAGCGAATTCAAAATTGATTTAAATTTCAATTGCATGTAAGTTATAAAAACAAGCAATATAAAAGGTAGATCTAAAAAAATAAATAACTTGAAGAAGAAAAATATGTCGGAAATGAACAATACTGAATTGAAAGTATTCGTAACTAAGCTTACATATTAAATTGAAAATGCAAAATAGATTTCGTAGCAATATATTTATATATATATATACGGTAAATATACTTTGAGGTATAAAGAGTTATTGTCCGAACTTGGATTTAATTTCGTTTTGCATATTGCGTGGACGTTTACAAACATATTTGCAAATTTGCAATAACACACACAGTACATGTATTGACATATATACATTATTATATGGTAGAGTTTATTATAATATCCATTTGTTAGAAAGATGCAGATGAATTTGTCAAAATAATGTTAATTTATATTAATAATATACTAACAACTAAATTCTCAAGGTTCTTGTATTTAATATATCTGCGCGAAGAAAAGAAATATATGTATACATGTATATAAATAAATCTATTGTCAATCAGACAATCTGATTGGTCCACGTCATCCCAAATCATTGCGTTCATACTTCGATGAACTAAATTTTCTTAGGTGGCATTG
>JAULBP010159799.1:0-15092 GCA_032355345.1 Lepetodrilus pustulosus | reverse complement strand
AGTGATAGTCTACAAGTACGTCCCTTGAGCATCCAGCTCTTACAGTCCCGAGTTAGATCTATAGCTGTAATATGGCGTAAGACCACCATTCTTAGGTCGCTGAGTATTACAATTGTTTGACCTGTCACAAAGGTCATTGATAAGAGCAATGACATGGCAAATCTTCAGTTTGGACAGTGGACAAGTTCCTGCAATTATCCAGATAGCAATATACACCTCTGCTCGAGTCCATCAGACAACACCTCTAGCTAGCTCTCTCACGCCATCACTGGGTACTAGGTTAATTGTCAACACAGATATTTAGTATTCCGTCTTAACTAGTTTTCGTTCTATTTCCTTGTGTGAATGCATTTGGACGCTATCAGAATCACGTCTGACCAAGCAATATTATATATATAGGCCAAGGGAGATTAGAAACATGGCTGATTTGCCGTAGAAGTACCATTGTGCAGGAAAAAGTAAAATTAATGTATTGGCATATACCGGTAGAGGAGAACTACGTTAATCATAGCTCACACACACACGCACGCACACACACTGGCCAATACACTGAGAGAAACACATAAACCACAAACCGTTCTGCCAAACATATACTAGTACACACATAACATATTCGTCTGTCTTTCATCTCTGGCAAAGTAAATTATATTCTCTGGAGAACATTCCACATACCAATATTTCCCCAAAGCAACATTTCCTATGACCAATAGTGGCAGTACACACGCACCATACATCGAGCATGTAGACCGATAGTACCATTCCGAGGACCATCCCGAGGACCATCCCGAGGACCATTTACTGCGGTCCTGTTCCAGTAGGCAGTCGATGGCGTTGAGGCGACCACAAGGGTCCTACTTGGTTATTCAATCGATCTGATGGGTTGGGAACGCTGCCGTTCTGTCCATGCTTACAAAGAGCGACCGTATACAGCTGGAATATACTTATTGAATTCACAGAATAGCAAACCTATCCTAGGGAATTCCCAAAAATATCGATGTCGCCGTTTTAACGTTGGGGAACGTTACACAAAGAGACGATGTCATTCATCTCCTCGCGCAAAGCATTCTGGTTAGTGTTCAGTCAATGAAATAGTTCATATTCAATAATCAATGGTGACACTCATTAAACTAGATATCCCTTTTTACGTGGGAATTGCTTTATGTGTCATCATATCGAGTTTGTACGTTAATAGAATTTCAAAGACCACAACCAATGACGATGCCGGACAATGAATCTAGACAAGTTAATGTATCTGCTAGTCCATCATCCTGCATGGTTTTAATGCCGACCACAAAAGTCGAGTTCCTGTGGTAGTTACAGACCTAGCCAATATTCAGTATCATATACTATTACCATCAGACAGACCACTAACGCAAAATTCACTTTAGCCTGTGAAGTATCGATCTCTGGTTTGCTAGTGTGTAGATAATATCTATTTGAGCATCTATTGCCCAATGTTTTTTTGCACGATAAATTTCCGCCGCAAACTGAAACCCCCAAAAAAATATGAAACGTGACCGTGTTCGTTACGTGATGCCAGGAAACCTGAGAAGAAAATAGAAGTGTACGTATTTACATCGTGAAGCAATTACCCAGGGAACCCCCGTGTATATTTCCATAAAGAATATTTATTGATTTGGGATTCTGGTATCATAGCAACGTATTATATTTACATATCTGTATTGTGTTGGGAATATTGATCGTATCTGGCTGGTCCTGTGTTTCCCCAATACCCGGTGTCAAATTGCAGGTAATACCACCAGGATCACGATAATTGCCGCTAGTAATTCGAGGATGCACCAATGTTTATTAAAGGTTATATATCCTTCATGTGCAATTCTGCTAATTAAATCTAGTTATGCTGATCACCAACTCTCAGTCAGTAATTTGTCCTGAGTCCGCGAGATGACCCTACAGCCAGACCGGATGTCATGGGATGTCATGGTATGTCTTGAGAACATGTCCATATGTGCTTCCCTGCAAGGTAGCGCAGACTTTGTTTATCAACGAGAAAACACACTGCGTTATTCACGTAAATATAGTAAACTGTATTTGTTGTAAAGATCATTCTAATCTGACATTTATCTTAAAAACTTGATTCTGTAGAAACGTTATGTCGGTAACGTTATTATTCTAGTACTTGGAAGCAACTAACGTCCCTAAATTAGTGCCATTCTATACTTGGAAGGAATTAACGGCCTTGATGTTATTGTACTTGGAAGAACCTAACGTTCTCTATTACTTTTATTTAAAATGTACACTTCACTTTGTGCTTGCCTATCGACGATGGAATAGTTTGACATCCGTGTTAGCCAGCCTATACGTGTAGTATGTTTGTACAGCAACATATGCATAGTTTTATATCACTTGATATAGAGATAACTTGTATTGTACATCAAGTAAATGTGCATCGCTGTTGGTAATAACGTTCGCGTTGGCAGCAACATGACAGTTTGTAGATCGGTTATAGCCTACGGCTTATTTCCCACCACTTGACACGATATGTGATATTGAGGCAGGTGCTGTATACATTATTTATTCAATCAAACTTATAAAACACAAATCACTAATTACATTTGAGCAGTTGTGTCTGTGTTACTTGTGTTAATGGGGTTTTGAATAACGTGATGAAAATAGATGACTGTGGGTTTCGTACCCGCGGGAATTTTCACACATATAGATCAATGTAGCTATATATGTCTCGTCCGACACCATCAGTGGTTTTATAGTAATTTGGTCAGAAATATTCTCGGGTACTTGCTAATGATATTAACATGATCACGTGACTCCCCGCATCAACAAAGCGACACGGACAGAAGCACGTGGCGAGAAACACCCGTGTCTGACATAGCCACAACAAAGACGGTTGCCGTGGTAACTAGAGAAACGCCCCAAACAGAAAGGAACAAAGAAACTGACGTCTGCTTTGCTTCTTGTACAGGAGAATGTCTCTGTTTTCAGTGATGTCCGGCCGTGTGGACTGTGGTCATCACTTGGTGACGTTATGTAACGAGGATTGTGACGGGGAAACGCTGTATCACGTGGTTAGGTAAGTATTAAATCAGTCGTACAGTGAGCACGTGCTCTGTGACGAATATGACGCTCCCATTGTCGCCAGTCAGGGCTGATACGAGGGCGCACATTGCCTTTGTAAATGTTTGTCAAATGAACTATGGATAACAGAGATACTTTTAATGTAGAAATTGGTGACATCATTAAGTCCTGTGTAAGAGAACATCAAGTACTTGAGACGATGGTCTTCAATGCAATCGTTGATAATCATAGCAATTATTCATTAAGTAGTTAATTATGTAAAAACTGTTAGTTATGCCACGTTAACAGCCTTGGTGTAATGGCAAGCTACCCTCTAACTGCCTATCACGCATTGATCATCAGAATGCAGACATTGTTCGTCTTATTGAGATTTTATTCTATAATTCTCTTTCATCGACAAAGCAGGACATTCGGTACACCAGTAATGTTCTATGACACGTAACTTATGCTTAATTTATGCTATCATTAGACATAATCAAATTTAATAAAACTATATATGCTGTAAAATATGTCAGGGATCCAATTCTCGAAACGTGCTTGTGATTATGTGAACCTTAAGATTGTTGTACGACCGTATTGAAAATTGGCCCCCAACTTTCTAACGGTTATTGCCAGCAAGAATGGGAGGATGGAGGAATAGAAAATCTTGATCTTTGTAATAAAGTAACGTTGTGATGACCAGTGCAGCTATATAATAATATGGTATCTGTTATATTCGAACACAGACAATTACCCATAAAGTTGGCCACGTATGCTGCTACCGCACTTGTATGGTCATCTCCAGTTGGCCGATGTGTAGGGACACGTGCATTTCTGATATTGAACACGTTCATATGGTCATACAGATTCCTATTGACATTGGGACATGCGCGTGACGTTATTGAAATTCAACGAGGGAATAACCTCGATCAGGGAAATTGGCTTTCTGTTACGAGCCCTAACCGATCATAAATTCGCTGAGATATGATAGGAATTTAATCCCTGAGCCGAAGCCCCAGGATGGACGGCCAGACATTTAGACTGTGACAGTTGTGATAGATTAGTATTTCTGCTACAATACTCAGGTAATTACCGAGATGCGACTTAAAGTAGAATCTCTCCATTATCCTAATGAAATGACAGACCAGAATTTAACTTTCTGGACAGCACTGTAATGCGCATGCGTGCATCTCGAAACCCAGTCATTATCGCTCGGATGCCGGTAACTGGAAACACTTTCCATTTTCATCCAAGGTGATTCTCAGAATTCGACACTTTAACCATAGGGAGAAAACACCTCAATCTGAAGTTCTATCTCCAGGTTATAATTCAGGGACCGTATGTTTGTCTCCTAGAAGGACTGGTATATAATATGTAAAACAAACGAGAAGCGATTAGAAAGTCTACGTGATGGAAGTATTTAGCAGATTGTCGCACTCTGACCACTGTTAAACTTTCTCAGTTGCTAGAAACCAAGAATGTTACCAGCGCCCGCCTATGAACGTCATCGCGCTGTGCATGTTCCAGCATCACCGGGGTAACCAATGTGGAGGGCGCTCTTGGCTAAAACAATTCTTTAGGATGTGAAAAGTATTTAAATAAATAATCACTTCTTGGAGAAAATAGAATATGAACTTGATACAGTCTGACCAAGTATATGATTGGAATTTCATCAAAGTCATCGGCAACACTTTCTAAATTGAAAATCTGATGGCCATAGCTCATGAAGAAAATAACTTTTTTTGTCTGTCATGGTTTATTAGCTTGGTATAAGTAGCCTACTAGGATACATCTAGCATTGCTAGTTCGTCAGGTGGACCTCAAACATGTACGAAACAAGGATAGATTGCTCTTATCCAAACAACCTAAACATATCCAGCCTTATTAATAACATGCCTTGGGATACGAATATAACACGGTATATTATTCCGCTTGGCCGAAGTCTGGAACTTTGAACTTCACACTGTGATGCCGCGGTACAAATTGATAAATATTAGTAGTACTACATGCTACTGCAAACCGCTCTGCCCTCGGGACCAGGGTTTACTTAACAAGGAATCAACCATTCTCAATTTCAGTGTTGACATAAGTCTTTAGCAGCTACTCTCAGTATCACAATGGAAGATCCCTAATCCCAGACAAAACAACACTTACTCATTCCCAGTAATACCTCTTGGTATTAAATCCTATTCATTCGTTCCCCAGTCCGCACATAAACAGTGGACGACACGAGAAACTAATGTCAGGCCCGCTATTGTTTCCGAGACGCGAGTCTTAATCCAAGACACCCCACAGCACAAAATAGAATTTTAATCCCTAAAATCACACACGGCGGTAGTATAGTCACCATACAGTATTACCTATATAAGTATTGACATATACTAACTACGTTTAATATATAATAATCTTTAATAACGGGCAATCCTCAGGCCACCCCACCGTGCATCACCACCCCCAGACACACACACCCTGGTCAGTATATCAGTATGAGTGTGTGGTACGGGAGTCAGTAGACGAGTTGGTATCGGTCCCCTATACTGCCCTGCCCAGTGGTCTGCCTACCTGCAAGTTAAGAAGTTTCGAGAATACGGCCCCATACGGATATGTACAGTTATCACAAAGGTAAGCTTGTAATGAAGTAATTTAGCGACATATTACTTACTATGGTTCAATTAACACTAACTTTTGCACGGCAAAACCATTCTTTTTAGATTCATTTTCCTGAGGAAATAGTGAATTAGTCTAGAATTAAATAAATTACATTTTGTATGTTGGTGTGCCCACATGTCAGACTAAATCGTGGTTGTATTAACTAGCAGTCGAGACGGGTCCAAATGACGGGGTCTCGGAGATACGTGTATCTGTGTGTTGCTTGTTTTGTTTCCCACAACAGATATTTGACTTATAAAATATGATAATAAATTATATTACGCGCGAAGTACTTCCGCTCAGTAATAGTGCGGTTGTATTTACAAAACGAGAAATATTTACAGAGTTGAATATGTATAAATGTTTTCATTGGCGCGAAAAGTGGTAATTTGCAAGGTCATGACCCTTGTGCTACGCAACATAACGCGTGGTTGAGAACTAGGTCATGTGACAGCACGCGGTTCATGAGCTGATAGCGGGCTGCCGGAATTCGCAGCAAGTGATATCAAGTATGACCAAGTGGTCAGTTAAGCATGGATACTTGACCAGCAGCTGAACGGTGACCACGGTGTGGCGAGTGGACAGTATACGGGTGGGTGTACGGCATTATAACGCTCCACCCAACAGTCTATTGGGAGTCGTTGGACAAACACGTGGTTGAGGACGCTGAACTCGAGAGAGAGAGGAGACCAACAGGAGTTACTTCACAGGCTTCACGTTTGATGTCTAAGGTAATACTTGACACCGGGTATTTCTACCCTGTATGACAACCAGTACCCGTGTACAGTCCCATCTCTACGTTACTGCTCGCCACACATTCATTGGTTACGTCGTTTGCTTAGCTGTGTCTTGCTGGAAATGTTTACTTCATAAATATTCCCAATATGTCCTCACTTTGAAGTTTACAATGTGACATGCGTCGTAAATGTTTTAATAATTTGAAAATATTTTTGCTAAAGCAAGTCGACTAGTTTATGCTGGTGGTATGGGATATTGTTAACAGTAGCTGTTCAGTGATGCCTGGGGTCAGAGCGCCAGATGGCCGTCCTATTGTCATCTCCGCGGCAGCTGCCAGAGTAGATATTAAATGACGGGCCATTATACGGTTATTATATTGAATCGGCGTATAGAAGCCCGTTTTGTACTGTGACATTAGTCATGGCTTCAGTGATGTCACTAGTGTGTGCCACTGTTCCGCTCCCAATGGGCGTGTATGCCATGTACAATGTATACCTCTGTGATGTATGCCATGTACAATGTATACCTCTGTGATGTATACACGAGTACCAAGTACTACAGGTTTGACGACATTGTGCTGCAAGTTACATTAAAGTTATTACTCGGTCATTGCCGTGTACCTGTGTGTGATACCTGCATACCCTGTGCCCTTACCTAATTGTCTGGGTTAAATCTGGCCTTTCTCCCCGGGTATGTGGCAGACAGGTAAGGTGACATACCTAGCATATTTGAGTGTGGGGTCTGATAATGACGTCCATATGTAAACAGTTACAATGCAAGCAAGGTAAAGCGTTCATTTTCTGTTTTCCGTGGACAGGATTTTCAGAGAGTCGTTCTTGAACATTAAAATGTGTTGGATGTTGTATTTGACATTGCACAATGTTGCACACATCAAGCTGTGGTCTGGCGGTGTGGTGGACAAGACAGGGCTAGTTTCCCACACCCTGAGTATCGCCCTAGGCAGGTTCCCTACATGTGTCTGGCCATCACACATACTGTCAATAGTCCTGCACAGTAGCTGGTCTACAGTAGGCCTACAGTTCACACAACTAGCTAGCTTAGTCTTACTCTTAGTGACATTTAACCTAGAATCTCTATGCAAATGCTAATAATGTGTCGTACAACTGTGGCAGTATGTTTCATTGCAACATAGTTTTTGTTAAGGATGAACTTTGTAAATTATATTGGGCAATGCAATCTTGTTGTTTATAATATCATATTTACCATCTGGTTATTGGTAGTGTATTATTATGTAGAATGTATGTCCATATGTTGCACGAAGGTGACGCTATAAAAAGGCCTAACTTCATAATGTTCTGTGTTTTAGTGTGGATTACGAGTACAGCATTCCCCCCGGAAGTAGCCCGTACTATTTCAGCCCGAGGCGCATGTGGGTATATCACGTGATCAATCTAGACGACTCCTAACACCGTCACGTGTCCTTGTCACTGTTCCGTCCCGTGTGTGAACGAGGACTGGACGGAAAACTGATAAGGGCACGTGTTGTGTTCAACTTCCTTGCTTTCTATGCCACAATGCATATGGTATCTTGTCAAGTCTTTAGTAAGAAACTCTACAAAACCCACAGAGTTCGTGGGTACTTTATCCTTGCAGATTAACTCAGATCACGTGGGAATGTGAAAAATAAGATGTAGAATCATGTCAGATGATTTCATGTAGGCCTATATATGTTTTGGGTCGTTATTCTGGCTGCATGATTGTCTACATCACGTGACACTTAATCATGACAACACATCTACCACAGGACACAAATACCGCATGATGTAATTGCACTGTCAACATTCTGTTATATCGATATCCTGTGTACATTTTCCTCTAGGTAGCGTGCATTCAAGTAAGTTTGCATTCAATTACTTGACATCATAGTAGGACGTTGTTGACCTCATTCGCCCTGTTGTCTTTCAGTCGTGTGTGTGTGGTGTGTCTTACTACTGACACTAGCTGGGCACAGTAGCAGTCAGTCGCCGTCACCTAACTACCGGATCTGCCCGGAATGTCCCATCTCATTGTCCACTTTCACAAAGCTACTGTCAACATTGTCCTGGTTGAACACAATATCCTGCCCTGAGGGCTCACATTGGGTAACAAGGCAGACCATTGCTGCAAATTAAAATTTTGGCCATCCCAACGAGAAATACAATTTTGATATACAAAAAGGCTGAGGGTACGCATTGTGACTAGTACTTTTATTATTTGTGAAACGGGTCCAAGGTTCACAGTAGCAAAGGTGAGAGTCTCTCTCTATGCACAAACATGATCCAACCTGCAAACGTGACACGACCACATCTGCACCCTCTTCTACAGTTCGTCTAGTAGAAGGGAGGTAACTATAGGCAAGTGAAGGAATGTGCTATCGTTGAATCTCCACCATTGTACTCATCCTCTCAGCGGGTACCCAGTGATTGTCCACCCCTGTGTGGAGCTTGTTAGCGCTACCTACGTCCTTTCATGTCCAGACCAGCTACTGTCAGCAAGTTTTGATGGCCAACTGCGTCTGTACCTGTCCTGACAAGGATGATGATGTGGACTTTGTAACCCAAACATGTAGAAACGTTGATCAATATACATAGGACATTAGTAGTCCCAGACTAACTGGGTGTAAGTAGTGTCATGTACATATTTATTTTATTGGGACAATGGTCTTATCGAAACAATAATTATTAATTAAAATTCATAAATTTAGCGAATCTAGTAAAATGGACGTATTCCATTTGCCATCCATTACCTTTCCCAGTAAAGGCCTATCATGAGCACAGGGATACCTATTTCAAGGCGTTCAGCTAAGTGTGCACCGTGTAGATATTGCAGTATTGTTTTGTTAATGGCACTGTCGTATGGGACAGCTTTGAACACCTGGTAACCAAGGCAACCTGACCACATCGTCTACAGTAGCTCTGCTGTACACCTTATCAGTTTTTCGTCCAATTTATTGAGAGTGCATGTGCACGCATGTGGTGTCGTGAGCACGTGTGCAATGGTGTGCATGCCTGTGTAGTGGTGTGTGCATGTCTGTGTAGTGGCGTGTGCATGCCTGTGTTGTGCATGCATGTGTTATTGTGTGTAGTGTTGCAGTATAGGGTGTCCTTTCACAAAGCTTTCTTATCTATAAGAGACCATAGCGCTCTCCTAGGCAGTGCAATAGCTATCGGCAAAGAGAGCGCTATGGTCTCTTAGTGGATAAGAGAGCTTCGTGAAAGGATTCCCAGAATTATTGGTATGGCATCTGAACTGAAGTTGTGAACAAGTGTGCGATTCCGAATTCTGTTTGTCTCTTGATTGTCTGATATGCACGTGCTGTCTCTTGATTGTCTGATATGCACGTGCTGTCTCTTGATTGTCTGATCTGCACGTGCTGTCATGGATGCGAGTGTACGTGTAGTGTGCTTGTATTTATTGTTTTCTTTCAGGGATTTACTATTTCAGAAATGACTACAATGACAAGTATTTATAGTTGTATTTCAGGTTAGACTATGGTTTTTCACGTTTCCTCGTCACTTGTCCGCCCCGTGTGCTTGCAGTCACTGGACGGAGAACTGATAAGGGCTTGTGTACGACCTTTCTACAGGGCTTGTGTACGACCTTTCTACATGGCTTGTATGCGACCTTTCTTCAGAAACTGCCGCACACGTCGGTGTTATCGACATGGACCGCACATCCAGTGATATATTTGTGTTGTGTACTTTTCCAGATATGCCACAGTGATATGTGTGTGGTGTGTATGTACTATTCTAAATAGTTGAAGCCTAACAAAATGCGTTACTGTTTCAGTTTAAGGATGCTAATCCACTTAGAAGTGTAAACTTGTATTGTGACGGATAGATTCCATTCACTATTGAATGGCATCAATCTATTGGTCATATACTGGTATAGATGTCAACGGTGCCTCCGATGAATACACTACTACACAACATTACACGCGACATCGTCATTATCACTTGTGTATTTATGGAATAAACTTGGTGACGATGTTACATATATTGTACGAGACTTATTTTCTGAAGCGGGTGTAAAATATCGTAGCATTGATGTAGTTTCATCTGTTCGTATGAACTATGAAAATTAATTATTTTTGCTATTCACAATTCTATTACTTTTGATATATTCACGATTCTATTAATTGCGATATGTCATTCACGAAATTTCATGTTGGTAAAGACTATTTTTTTTTATGTGATAATTACACGGAAATGCATTCTGTAATTCACACTAATACAATACCTTTTATACGTTCAACTTAAAATGCGAGAATTGCTGTATATCGTGTCACGTAATATTAACGCACACAATCTAATTTGCATTTAAATGTGGGCAAGTCTGCCTAATATCGAATGATAACTTTATAATAAGTTGAAGTTGAAAGGTGGGGAAATAGTTGCATAACGAGCGAAACTGATAGGGCGATTGTCGTCGCTTTGTTTTTAATATTTCCAGTTGGTGTCCACTTGAAAATTACATTGAATACGCTCGAGACAATTCGCAAATGCGAGTTTTCTCTTGTGGCATCGTTAAAGGCAATACATTGAAGATATTTATGGTTGTTTTGGACTTTCTTAGGTATAACTGCAAAGTACATTCACATAAAATCATGTTTGTACTTCCAAAAATCTTTCCACCGCTGTATGGTAGATAACATTCCATTTTTATTTTATTTTTGCTTAATATTAATGCAAGGGGTCATAACTAAGTGGTACGACTAAATTATAAAAAGAGGCCCTTACGTTCGTTCACGAGTCGGGTGATGCATTAAAGACTAGATGGGTAACAGCTGATTAACATAAAATATGAAATTTGTGGTAACTATCGAGTGTTGGTATAGCCACTGTTGGCTGGACAAAAATCAAACGTAAATGGTCTCGGATAGAAGTTGGTTTGGCCATTATCCAGGTCAACCATCTGCGATACATGTAGTATGCCATTAAAATCTAAAAAGTTATTTACTTCTATTACAGACAGACAGACGGAAAGAAATATTTTATGATAAGTGTCACATGGTAGTGATATATAAAAATAGACAAATTTATAAAATGTTGTAAAATTCCTACCATCCAGCCAAGAATTGGCTTACGAGACACTATACATATATACAAGAATAAAACGCGCATGAATATAAGAATATAAAAAGTATGTTTGCCATCCCGGATAGCTGGTGTATTGCGGAGATACTTTCCCGACCCCGAGGCGTGTCGTCCCCTCGGCAATAGTGCCATACATCTTTCATCACTGGGCATTTTATTCATGCAAAGATGGCCATCATCGAATTATTAAATTAAATTATTTCACGTTGGCTGCTAGTTCCATGTTTTCGGAAATGTACTATACTAGTATTTACGCAAAGTTGCGCTGCTGTGCTGGGATGTAAGTAGACTAGCTGGAAGCAAGCGGCCCTAGAAGGGATTATGGACAGTATTTGTATAGACGGACCCGTGTTAATCGATTCTCCAGGCATTGTCTTCCTTCCGAAGCTGAAGTAAAATCCCAAATCCTGGTTTCCGATTGAGATGCTTCACTCTGCCAACCCGTGCTTATCCCATCGATTTCTCGCTGGTGAATCTGCTGGAACGGAATGAGAGCGAGGTCGACGACCGTGACAATCAGTATGCATTGACGAAGAGGACGCTGCGCTTATGGCCAGTATCCTTGACCGTCTTTTATGTCCTTAATGTCCCCATCTACTGGTGCCACGGCTGTCTGGCGGAAGTCGGTCGAAGGTCTCCATCGAGTAATACACAGTATTCAAATAAACATATGGGCCCAGCTATGCAAGACGCTAATAATGCCATGCAATTCAGACGACAGTAGCGCTAATTGGAGAGTAGTATTTCTATACTCAATGCACTAGTACTGTTTACATGAGTAGGGTGTTGCAACTCTTTGTAGTACTTGTAGGTTTACAATCGTTCCATGGAACCGTACCACAATTGCTCCATAAAACGGAGTGTTAAACGCATACAATCTCGGATTCTGATGGCCCAAATTTACCAAATAAAAAATTATGACTTATTAATGCAAAGGATATTCAATTAGCATATATATGTATCGTTGCTTTTGTATCGCGAACAAACATATGCGGAGAGCACTATAGTAAAAATCAAATCTTTGTAAACCGCGAAGTATTTACAAATGACTGATGTTCGCCGTGACTGGGTGAGGAGCTTCTGCAGCAAACACGTTAAATTCCAAATTCAGTTACAAACACTGCGAGGAGCTCGATAAAAGATGTTCCAACGACAAGATAAGATTACAGTTACGTTCCTTATTTCATATAAAATGGATTTTTTTGTTAATTATTGCGGGAATAAGTAAATCAATAAATAACAACTTTTGGGTGAACAAATCAAACGTAAGTAGTTTTGGATAGGATGTCGTTTGACGATATTATCTAGTAGGTTAACCACCTGTGATCTGTACCGGAACAACTCCACCTAGACACGTAGTCTACACCAGTAGCGCGTTACGACTCTCGTAGTCCACCTAGACACGTAGTCTACACCAGTAGCGCGTCACGACTCTCGTAGTCCACCTAGACACGTAGTCTACACCAGTAGTGCGTTACGACTCTCGTAGACCTACGACCCTCCTGTTGAATGGTACTTGGGCATGAACAGGAGCATATTCAAGAACACACTGCAGTATACAATACATCATTTATTATATTTTCTGCAAATATATATATTTGTACATAGCGTATACGCATAATTCACTTGGATAAGCATTCATATGTACATTACAGTAACGAATATACATGGATATATTGTACAGAATAAGATCTCGGTCTACAGCACTTGTGGAGGGAGGCGGGTGTGGAACGTTAATGACTTCAGAATTAAGTAGACAGGTGAGTTTTCAGTTTCCTAATATGTCGCTGACCAGCAATGGCACATGTGAGATCCCCGAGTATCAGTGCACACCGTTCTCCTGTATTAGCTCTGTCCAATGCAGGCTGTATGGGGCAGTACTAATGGCCAATGATGGCCAATGATGGCAATACAGGACGTCGCTGTGCCCAATGACAACATAACACACTAACATATGATGTAATTCCATACCAGTGCATTTTGTTGATTTCTCGCATGTAGGTTTCGCATCTATACGTGCTATTAATGGGCTTTCTTTAATAGACTTACATGTCTGGAATGGTCGTCCCAAAATATACAATGTCACTTGTTTTTAGTTTATATCTGAAGCGTTCCAAAGGAAGGGGATATGATACATTATTTGACTTTTATTGACAGTTACCTAGGAATAATGTCAACATTAATCTGCTGATTCCTTCTCGTGTATATGCGCGAAGAAATAAGTCAAGATACAAAAATATAATATGTTCAGTATCAAAATGTACAAAATAGTGTAGTAAAACGTGTCTACTGGTGTGATGTATTTAAACCAATACAAGCCTTCCAATGTCAGGCCGAGATGGTACGCAGGATGTCATTGATCCAAATAGAAACCACCGAAGTGTCCTGTGTATATATGATAGTTCTTGTGGCTACTTTCCCTTTCTATTCACACGGGAAATATTATCTTGAATAGTCCGTCATTGCTGCACGTTGTTCTTTGTCATCAATGATAGTATCGTCCGTCATGACCAAGCTTTGGACGGGGGATGTAGCCCAACCTGTGTTCGAAGAAAACACTTATAAACATGATACTAAAAAAGACTGGCACACTATGTGAATTGATATGGTGAGAAAAAGCCGTTTGTTTGACACATTTCGTGAAAATTATTAACAACATAACAAAAATGTTTGGCTGCACAAAGTAAACCGTCATCAGACGTTTTGAGCGTGAAAACCAAATTAAGCATGAAGTCAACTTTCCAAGAAGAGAAAGGCAACGAGTGACAATGCCGTAGTACCTCCGATACTGCATCTACATAATAGATACCGGATGATGACGTTATCGACATCATCGGCACCACATCTCCATGTCAGAAATATGCGGGCGTCTACGTACTGTGGGAATTAGATTACTTATATCGACCTTTTCGTTGGATGTCCTTAAACCACCCCGCAGACAGAAACGGCGGCTTTCGTTCGATGTTGGCAATCATGACTAGCAACTATTGTCTTTTTGCGATAAATCCAGATTCAATCTCCTGATTTCTGATGGTAGGGTTAGAATATATAGATGTACAGGCGAGCGATTAGCTACACTCTGCATTCAGCATAGCCATCCCTTAAATATACCCTACACGGAGAGCGAAGCCAGATCACCGCTAACGTCATGACTAAACTAACATTTCCCATAAGAAGACGCGAACAAGCCTGTATGGATGCTAAGGGATGAAATACTCGTTATTGAAGACGTTATAATTGGTGCAATTCATACATTTATGATCCAATCCCAGAAGATGGCATGGATGTTTCTGTGGCTCTCTCAGTTTTAAAAATGAGAACATTGGCCTCCATTTGGACACAAACCTTTGTAGAAAACTGAACATTCATATGCGCGTTCATGCTCTCCTGACAGCGATAACACAACAGTCTGTGTTACACACTGTCACACTACGTCGCGTGTTCAACATTATAAGGAATTTGATTGGTTCATATTATTATTAGCTGATGGGTTCAGGTGCAAAACGGCTCACGATATTGACGAAAAACGAATATTGAATTGGCGAAAACGGTACCAAATCGATTGGTAGGAAACGG
>JAULBP010159688.1:0-15093 GCA_032355345.1 Lepetodrilus pustulosus | reverse complement strand
AGACCAAGTAACTATACCTTGCCTGGAGCCACAGAAAGACAAGAACTCTGCCGCCGGCTATGCTACAGCTAGCGACATCACCAAGTCCACTGCCACGGACCTGTCGCACCTCATCCAGCTCGCTCAGGGCGACATCAGCGTGTCGCAGATTGCCAAAAGTTTGAACATCAGCAAGATGGACCCACATACCACGCAGCTGGTGAACAATCTGAAGCAGCAGCTGTTGTTGGCGGCGCCACTCAATAAGTCTCGGAGTCTGGTCAGTCAGAGTTCTACAGGCTCGATGTCTGGCTTGACTGAACAGTCGGCTGACTTCAGTCAGGGTAGGAGCGACACTTTCTCCCAGGACACTGGGCCCAGTTACGGGGCGGCATACAACTCTGAACTGTCGACATCATTCGTGTCTCAGAAGTCTGTGGAGGACGTCTCCCAGGACAAGAACGCTGGGGTGAAGGCCGCTCTGGCTCATCTGCTGGCCAAGCAGGGTATTGGTGTGGTAGGTAGGTCTCAGGGGCTGAGTGGGGACACTGAGAATGGGAGTAGTGGCGGGATGGGTAGCTATGGGTCGGTGCAGTATGTGGCCGGGGAAAGCAGTATTGGGTACGGAAGTCAGGCTTTTGGGTATGGTGTTTCTAACTCTGGTAGTACGATGTCGTCCAATATGCTCCTGGATGCAGATTCTCAAGCTACGATGGCCATCACCAACACGACCACCTCCACGTCGCTAACGTCCATCCACAAGCAGTTCAGCTACGGCTCTGATGATTCCAAGGGCAGTGCATCCAATGATGTGTCTGGTTATGGGGGCAGTTCTGGCCAGCAGGGGTTGGATTCGGGTGCACCTGTGAAGGCCAAGGGCTACTACGACCAGTACAAAGGCCCCCCACCCAGTCTGCCACCAGCCAGTGGGCCCAGACCCGGACTGCCACCTATGAACTCCTCTTCATATGGACAGGGAGGCTACTCTGGAGCAGGAAGTATGCCCCCAGCGCCTAGACAACTGATGCAGAACTATCCTGGACCCAGGGGACAATACAACCCAGGACAATCGTCGTGGCGATAAGTTCATCAACAGCCTGCTTTATACACTGTCATGTTCTGGTAGATGGATGGTTCTGTACACTGTCATGTTCTGGTAGATGGATGGTTCTGTAATGGGTCCAGTCAGAGTAATGACTTTCAATCTGGCATCACCATCCTATAAATGCCAAAATACTGGGGAAAATTACCTGATTGCTGATGTTTAGTGGGTTGATGGTGATTTGGTGAGTGGATGTTTATTGGGTGGGTGGTGATTGGGCGACACTGGAAGTGAGTGTATGTATGCAGTGCCCTTAGTGGGTGGATGGAGCCACGTAGATATATACTTAGATGCTTGTTAGCTTGCTTCAATTGTATTTTTGAAACGTTAATATTTTTATGAATATAGCTCATGTTCTGAATATGCACAGATATATGTCTGCACTGTTAAACCCAACTGTATATACTGTTGCTGTTTGTGAGAATGGTATGGCTGAGGTAGTGGTAGATGAAACACTGGCAATGCTCGTGATGTTAGATACACATTCTCCAAGACAGTATTTACGTCGGTGGTTAATTATACGTGTTTAAACTGAACCACTAGGTGGTCTGCAGAACATGACAGTCAATTTAAAAATAATAAAACTGTAAATTGTGTATGAGAAATGTGTGCAACACACATACAACCCTTGATAGATTATGAATTGAACGAATTTGTTTTGTTTGTTCATTAATATTTCGAATGAGATATGATATGTATTACGAGGGAGCTTGCTAGCCACAATTGCATAGAGCTATCAATGAATGTTGGCAGTGTAAATTGATACAGATCATCCCCCATTGTTCGTGGATAACATCCATGCCTATCTATTGGATGTAGACTATCCTCTTTTTTTCCTTGTTCATTTCATCATCATTGAATGGTCTGTTAAATATTGATACTTCTGTGTTTGGCATCTACATTCCATTGTGTAGCGAGTATCCCTCTTTTCCATGGATGTTGGCCCTGCCTGGACACGCAGGCTTTATATATTGATGCTATGTACTTTACTTGTGTTGGTCAGGCCATGATTATGTTTAAAATTCAATGATTCATTTTAGTGTAATTTTTAATGGTTGATATTTTATTGGTGAAAACTGATGATTACTTGCTACATTTTGTTTGGCAATCATTTCAATGGTAAGACTGAAAACTGCACGCATGTCTTCTGTGAGAATAACTTTCCTCAGTAAAAGAGTTAGTGTGATTGACTTAAGTGAATTTGATCGATAACTGTATTCTCAAAACAGTTGAATAAATATTTCTTCTGACATTAAACTGTTAGTTATTTTTTACCACTAAATACATGGTCCAAATCTTCAAATGTTCAAATAGCATTTCACCATCATTAATATTTATGATTAATATTTGATAATGCTTAGGTTAGAGTCTTTGGTCAAGTATTTGGTTATTAGTGTTTTATGTAACCATGTATTGCAGATGACATTAATTTTTGTCTGTAATTGTCAATTGAATTGTTCTATGCTTACATTGTATCCTTGTAATTGCCATCGTTTTATCTAGAGCTGTATAGAGTTATACATGGTAGTGTTTTTAACAGATACATTTGCTGTTATTATCCATGTACTAATAATAGCCTGTAGCCTGATACTTGTCAAGCGGTGCAGACATGTGTAATGTAGTTCGATATAATCACTTGTTTATGAATCGCCTCAAGATGTCAGTGTGCAGAGCACTCTCTAAATGCCTTAGCAGCCTATTGGAATATATACTGTGTAACAATAGTACTGTTATACTGTGTAACAAGATGGTATCTTGCTATGAATATTGTACAATCTCTTTTGTTGCATACAATCACGGTTTATTGACATTTCATGGTAAAACAAACCTTTCCTGCAAGTATGTACATTTGATTTAAACTAGTATATGTCCCTTAGTTTTCAATATTTTCATATCTTTCGTATTTTTTGTCTCGTGACAATAAATACAAACATTTTAATTGAGCCCCCAACTTCTACTGTAAAATGGACAATAGATTTTGCTCAAATATAAGCAGGAAACTCATTTTCATTACGTTCATCGAGGTATGAACGTAAAATGCGATGTGCAAACTTGTGTACGCACCGTTCTTGCAGTTTGCACATCAGTTTTTACATTCATACCTCGATGAACGTAAAAATATTACGGTCAATCCTGAAGTGTACAACTTATTTTCTGCATCATGAGTAAAGTGTGCCGTCTGATTTTGCCAAGAAATTCTGAATGTCACCTTTGTATCGTCTATATCATTGAAGATGGCATGGAATATCCAATTTGAATAGTCCAAAATGACCACTAATCTGTGATTGTATGTCTTTAAGCTATGATGGATTTCTTGCAATTACTGATCTCTGTGGCATCTCTGCAAGTCTTTAGAAGACGAGTAATTTAGTATAAATTGGATGAATAGAGAATTCTTGGTGAGATGTTCAGAGATGCACCTGCTATAACAATGATAATAGGATGTGTGCAGGGGACATTTTCATCAGATTGTAACACACTATAATTATACCAATAGGACAATTGCCGCAGATTATAATGTATTATGATAGTAATGTTCATGTACAGCAGAATGTACCTTTATAACTTCAAACCTGAGAATTACTGCATACACTGTATTACATTGGATAACTTTGTTAATCAGGTGATATAGGGACAGTAAGTTGACATGAGATTGCCAGGGATTCATTCAAAATCCAGTGACAAAATGATCTAACATCTAAATGCTTAGCTAGCTGCATGAGCAACCATGCTATTATATTCATGGCATCTAGTAAACAGATATTTTTGTGTTTACATTCATTTGAAATTATTTTCAAAGCCATAGTTCCATTTTCAAACCATTCTGTATTTATTAACTTAGATTGGCATGTTTTTAAAAGGGATACACCAGACATGACCCAGACGAGACTTACTGTCCCTATTCACATAAATGTAACTTGCACTTCAATGTGAGCAAGCCTGTCAACTACAACCTGATCAACAAGATTTCTACAACATAATACGAGGGAATTCTTGCATTTGAAGTTTAAAAAAGTGAAAACTACAGTTCATTAATATGCCAATAGGATGTGTGCAGCATACTGTAGCTGTGTAATAGGACGTGTGCAGCATACTGTAGCTGTGTAATAGGACGTGTGCAGCATACTGTAACTGTGTAATAGGACGTGTGCAGCATACTGTAGCTGTGTAATAGGACGTGTGCAGCATACTGTAGCTGTGTAATAGGACGTGTGCCGTACCAACTGGATGTGCACAGCAGACTATAACCATGGTAAAAGAGCTTGTGAAGCTGACTAAACATACCAATAACATGTGCAGCAGACTAATTGTTCTAATGGGATGTGTACAACAGACTGTAACCATGCCAACAGGACTTGTGCAACAGACTGTAAACATGCCAACAGGACTTGTGCAATGGACTGTAACCATGCCAACAGGACTTGTGCAGCAGACTGTAACCATGCCAACAGGACTTGTGCAGCAGACTGTAACCAAGCCAACAGGACTTGTGCAGCAGACTAACCATGCCAACAGGACTTGTGCAGCAGACTGTAACCAAGCCAACAGGATATGTGCAACAGACTGTAACCATGCCAACAGGACTTGTGCAGCAGACTAACCATGCCAACAGGACTTGTGCAACAGACTAACAGGATCATGGCATGGACCCACATGGACATCCATTCACTCTTTATTCTGAGGGGATTGGAGCACTCTGGATATCCTTTCACAAAGCACGCTTATCAGTAAGAGACCATAGCACTTTCTTTGCAGTGCATTAGATATCGGCAAAGAGAGTGCTATGGTTTCTTAGTAGATATGAGAGCTTCATGAAAGGTTACCCTGGACTGTGTGCTATTAATGGAGTGCTTCAGTATGCTGCTACTTCCACCAACTGTCCTGTGAGAACAGTGATATCTACCTACGGCTGTATTTGATTGGGATACTCGAGCCATGTCAGGGGAGATCATTCAATTCTGATTGGTCAGTGTAAAAATTGTTTTTGGTCAGTGTAATAATAGTTTTGGTTCTGATGCGCATGTGGGGTAGAGAGGGGGCTGGGGTGATAAAGAGTTGTGATGTCACAAGCATGGCAGAAAGTGAAATCACATTCCTTGTTTACCAATAACACTTGTGTTATGTTCCGGATAAACAATTTTCGGTGCTAATGCATATGTCCAAAATGGTTGGTGCCCAGGCTCTCGAGCTCGATGAAATACAGCTTGTGTATGTATATGTACTATTGAATTGTCTCCCCTGTATGCTTACTTCCACTGCTGTATATGAGTGAAGGATTTCAATTACAACAATAAGCAACAGGGTATCCTTTTGCAAAGCTCTCTAAGAGACCATAGCACTCTTGTTTGCAGTACGTTAGCTATCGGCAAAGAGAACGCTATGGTCTCTTAGTGGAGAAGAGAGAGCTTTGTGAATGGATACCCAGATCATTTATTGTCTGCTATATTCAATTTATCTCGAGGAAATTACGACACTAGTGGATTTTGAAAATAATCTGACAGTGGGGCTTGATAAGTGTATTTGAGTATGTATTGATCAATTTTGATTTGAATATGTATTGATTAATGTTTATTTTGTTGTTGGCTGTGTAATTCTTCATGTGCTTCAGGTGTTTTGACTTTGTAACATTCTGATTGTAATTGCAAGTTAATAGTGTATTCTCACTGCTTATTTTTCATTGTAAACTTGACCAAAGACTTAATAAGGAGACAGATATTTTCTTCCTAACATGATGATTTCCGTGTAGGAGAACCCCGTTGAAGTTGACCGCTCATAGCCGGGACATAGGCGACTGGATAGGAGCCGTTTACCTACCTATTGCGTGACATTAGAAGAGGAACGTGTCCCCTTGTCAAAGGGAGACCACCCAATGTGCAGTGATAGACATGAGATAATCTGTATGGTTATCAGGAATGCTGTGATGGATTATCTTTCCTGTTCTCTATATTTATGGAAGCCCCTGGTTGCTTGGCAACGTGACATTTGTGGTTGTGAACTATAGGAGCTGGACAATTGACTGAAGGAGTAGTGTACACGGATTGACTGAGCTCTGTGAAAGTAGTGTACACGGATTGACTGCGAGTTCTGAAGGTAGTGTACACGGATTACTCGGTAGTCAATGGGAATCTGCGTGGGCAGGCGATTGAGCCGCCGTTAGATTTGTGCCGATAAAAGGTGGGTTACGTCTGTATGCAGTGTACTACTGTAGTTATAACTATACAAGACACTTTCAGTATGAAATATTATTTAACTAATCTAACTTAGTTTATACAATTACAAGCATGACGTAAAATAAGTTAATTTTCTACATTTTTAAGAGACATGGTGACAAGTCCTTTATATTTGGAAGTGCATCTAGAACCGAACCCTGACAAAACTGAATGTTATGCTGATCAACATTATGAACAGCATGGCCAGTTGTTTAATCGTAAAATTATATAGTCTTTAATCTATTTTCATTGTGATATATAGATGTATTCAAGTATGGCTTTTGCTGTCATAACTTCGTTGGCACATCATTCATGACCATATGGATCTATGGGGCGACTTGGTAGTTGTTCATTATGCTCATTTTGCCCTGGAAGTTACTTCGGCATAGAGCATTGTAAATAACTGGCAAATTGAAAACCAGAATATTGCGATTTCATGAAGAATTGGGATTGCAACAAGAAGAAATCTGAAGTTTGAGATATGAGGGTGAAAAATGGTAAGTAGCAACAACCAACCACACACACAATGCCTGACCAAAACATACAAACTAGCTACTAGTATCTGTTATTTAAGGAGTAATGCTCATTAGTGTAAAAGATTATTTCATATTCCTTACTTCTACAGTTGGTTGTGATAGGAAAGTTGTGATTATAGAGAGTTGTTTACAATAGGAAAGTTGTCAGGTAGACCCAGTTGATATTTGGAAAGTTATTTACTGTAATTACTCTAATAATTCAAATTGTCTATTACTTCGAACACCTAAATCCAGTTTTTTTAAATTTATCACCAAAAAATAAATACGAACATGGCTTTTTTTGCTTTCCATTTACCATTTCACTTACAACCATATTTCATACTTTAATTTGGTTGTCCCTATTACAAACAAACACAGGTCATTTTCGATTTGGTTGTCCCTATTACAAACAAACGCAGGTCATTTTCGATTTTCATCTTTTTCTAAAAATTCCAACAGCTAGAAAGTTAATTATCTTCTGATTGCTGGTTGAATTATTAGAGTAATTATGGTAGTGATTATATAGAGACAAAGTTGGTTATGATAGGAAAGTTGTATTACGATGATATGGTTGTGGTGGGAAAATTATGATTATGTAGACCTTGCTGGTTATGATAGGGAAGTTATACAGACCCAGTTGGTTATGATAGGGAAGTTATGATCAAGAAAGCTCAGATTAATTAATGTAGAGTCAGGCATGGTCTCCCCTGGCTTGCGCCCCCCTCTAGAATTGGAAAATGTTGTTTAATAAATGTATATTTTGTATGCTGAGATGCATTCTAAAAGGATGTTAACTACAGTTCTATATCGTAATAATGAAAGATGGCTATGATAGGGAAGCTATGACAAACGGGCCGCTGCATTTGCTTTTTGAGAAGCCTGTCCCTGTGCCCTATCAGTCGTATAACTGTAGGTAAAAGGCTTGTTAATCTGGAATAATTCACCTGTCTGCCTGTGAATCGTACCTGTCCCGGACAGGCAGACAATCCTTACTGTCGAGCCCTGTAACTAGGTAAAATGCTCGTTAATCGGCTAATTTACCTTTCCTTAGCCCTGATAGACAGTTGGTATATGATAGGGAAGTTGTGGTTATCAGGACAGTCGGTTATGATAGGGAAGTTAGCATAGACCAGCTGTATTTGATAGGATATTTGGTTATGATAAGAAAATTATATACATGTACATGTATAGACCCAGATGGTTATGATCGGAAAGTTGTATAACAATTAAGTGGTTATGATGGGGGAAATTATCGTTATATAGAGCTTGCTGGTTCAGATATGAAAGTTATTTAGACTCAGTTGGTTATGATAGGCTAGTTACAAAACCAAGTTGATAATGATAGGAAAGCTCAGATCAATTAATGTAGACCTCAGTTGGGTATGATTGGAAAACTATATAAAGATTGTATGAACCAAGTTTGTTACAATAGGGAAGTTATGATTATGTAGACAGTTGGTTATGATGGAAAAGTTATGTTTCTATAGACATTCGGTTATAATAATCTGTAAGATATTGTATAGATATTTGGTTATGATAGGAAAGTTGTTATGGTTTTATAGACAGTTGATTACGATATGAAATTTATAGTTGAATAGATAATTGGTTATAATAGGGAAGTTATCATTATTTAGACAGTTATGATAGGGAAGTTGGTCATTATATAGATGGTTATCATAGGGAAGTTATGGTTATGTAGACAGTCGGTTATGATAGGAAAGTTATGATTGTATAGACAGTCGGTTATGATGGAGAAGTTATTATTATATGGACGGTCGATTATGATAGGGAAGTTATGATTACAGTGCTCCCTCGATATATAACATGGTCCGATGCACTGCGGATTCGGATATAACACTGGTCAAACGTGGATTCCATTTTTATTTTCGTTATTTCTCTGTAATATTGTATAAGGCGGGTACTATAATGTGGGGGGTATGTCATGGACACCAACTTCAGCATTATATCGAGGTGACACTGTATATAGATAGTTGGTTGTGATTAGGAAATTATGATTATTAGGAGTGTTCTATTGTCGTCGCCTATGGGTGCAATATTCCAGCCGTGACGTAAAGTAATAATTCAATCAATCAAGTTATGATTATTAAGACACTGTTATGATAGGGAAGTTATGATTATTAAGACACTGTTATGATAGGGAAGTTATGATTGTATACCCGGTAGACGGTCGGTTATGATAGGGAAGTTATCATTATATAGACAGTCGGCTATAGTAGGGAAGTTATGATTATGTAGACAGTTGGTTATGATAGGGAAGTTGTCATTATATAGAGTCAGCTATAGTAGGGAAGTTATGATTATGTAGACAGTTGGTTATGATAGGGAAGTTATGATTATACAGCCTAAGGCAGTCGGTTATCATAGGGAAGTCATCATTATTTAGACAGTCAGTATGATAGAGAAGTTATGGTTGTAGACAGTCAGTTACGATGGGGAAGTTATGGTTGTAGACAGTAGGTTATGATAGGATAGTTATGATTGTATAGACAGTCGGTAGGGAAGTTATGATTGTATAGACAGCCAGTTCTGATAGGGAAGTTATGATTGTATAGACAGTCGGTTATGATAGATAAGTTATGATTAGTCGGTTATGATAGAGAAGTTATGATTATATAGACAGTCGGTAGGGAAGTTGTGATTGTATAGACAGTCAGTTATGATAGGGAAGTTATGATTGTATAGACAGTCGGTTATGATAGAGAAGTTATGATTATGTAGACGTTCGATTATGATAGGGAAGTTATGATTACAGTGCTCCCTTGATATAACATGGTCTGAAGCACGGCGGATTCGGATGTAACACGGGGTCAAACGTGGATTCAATTTCTATTTTCGTTATTTCCCTGTAATTTTGTATAAGGTGGGTACTATAACGTGGGGGATATGTCATGGACCCCAACTTCAGCGTTGTATCGAGTGGGGACACTGTATATAGACAGTTGGTTGTTATTAGGAAGTTATGATTAAGAACAGTGTTATAATATTGTCGTAGCCGATGGGTGCAATATTCCCACCGTGATGTAAAGCAATAATTCAATCAATCAAGTTATGATTATTAAGACACTCTGTTATGATAGGGAAGTTATGATTGTATCGACAGTCGGTTATCATAGGGAAGTGTTCATTATTTAGACAGTCGGTTATCATAAGGAAGTTATCATTATTTAGACAGTTACGATAGGGAAGTTATGGTTATGTAGACAGTCGGTTATGATAGGATAATTATGACATAGACCCAGATTGTTATGATAGAAAAGTTGTATAACGATTATGTGGTTATGAGGGAAAGTTACGATTATGTTCAGATATGAAAGTTATGATCATATTAACCAAGTTGATTATAATAGGAAACCTCGGATTAATTAATGTAGACCTCAGTGTTCTATAGATGGTTATGTTAAGGAAGTTGTCATTATATAGACAGTCCATTATTATGGGGAAGTTATCATTATATAGACTGTTGTTTATGATAGGGAAGGTATGATTGTATAGACAGTTATGATTGTATATAGAGTCGGTTATGATAAGGAATTTATTATTATATAGACGGTCAGTTGTTATAGGGAAGTTATCATTATATAGACGGTCGATTATGATAGGGATGGTGTGATTATATAGACAGTTACATGATTATATATGGACAGTCAGTTATGATAGGGAAGTTGTCATTATATAGTCGGTTATGTTAGGGCCTTGTCATTATATATACAGTTGGTTATGATTATAAAGACAGTCTGTTATGATAGACCCCAGTTGGGTCTGATTGGAAAACTGTATGATCATTGTATAAACCCAGTTTGTTACAATAGGGAAGTTATGATTATGTAAATGATGATTTTGTAAGTGGTTTGTTATGATAGGGAAATTATGATTAGATAGCGAGTTATGATAGGGAAGTTACCATTTATAGACAGTAGGTTATGATAGGGAAGGTGTGATTATGTAGACCGTCTGTTATGATAGGGAAGTTTTTATTATATAGATCCAATTGTATTTGATAGGAAATTTGTAAAACAATTATTTGTCTATATGGTTATGATAGGAAAATTATGATTATAGACCCAGATGGTTACGATGGGAAAGTTGTATAAAGATTGTGGTTATGATGGGGAAAATTATGATTATATAGACCTTGCTGGTTCAGATATGAAAGTTATCGGTTATAGACCCAGTTCATTATGATTGGGGAGTTATGATAATAAACAAAGTCTGTTATGATAGGGAAGTTATCATTATATAGACTGTCGGTTTGATAGGGAAATTATGATTGTATGGGCCGTCGATTATGATAGGGAAGTTATGATGGTATACACAGTTGGTTATTATAGGGAAGCTATGATTATGTAGAAGGTCAATTATGATAGGGAAGTTATTATTATATAGACCCAGTTGTATTTGATAGGAAACTTGTACAACAATTATGTCTATATGGGTATGATAGGAAAATTATTATTATAGACCCAGACGGTTATGATAGGAAAGTCGTAAAACGATTTTGTGGTTATGATGGGAAAAGTTATACAAACAGTTGATTATTATAGGGAAGTTGTGATTATATAGAGTTGGTTATGAGGAAAGTTGTGATTATATAGACAGTCTGTTATGATAGACCCTATTTGAGTCCGATTGGAAAACAGTTTATGATAGGGAAATTATTATTAGACAGTTGATTATGATGGGGAAGTAGGGGTGGGATGTAGCGCAGTGGTAGAATGTTGGATTTCGGAGCAAAAGGTTCAGAGTTCAAATCCCGCCCCACGGGCGCCCTGCATAAATTTCGCAGAAGTTACCTTTCTAACGCGATATTGATAGGATGCACTATCTGTAGAGTGGCACTACATTTATCATCCTTGGTCTGTCTACTAGCCAGTGCTTGTAGGTTTACTGCAACATTCAGCGCTATGGATGTTGCAGGTTTCCTACTGCCCTAATATAAACTGACAAGTCGTGATGTTAGTGAAAGATTCTAGAAAGCGACTATTAACCCCAATGCAAAAAGATAAATAAAAAAGGACAGCGAAGTCATCATTATATAGACAGTTGATTGTGATAGGGAAATAATGGTTATGTAGACAGTTGGTTATGGTAGGGAAGTTAGGATTGTATAGACAGTCCATTATGATAGGGAAGTTACCATTTTATAGACAGTCGGTTAATATAGGGTAGGTGTGATTGTATTGACAGTCTGTTATGATAGGGAAGTTTTAATTATATACGGCAGATCCAGTTGTATTTGATAGGAAAGTTGTACAACAATTATTTGTCTATATGGTTATGGTAGGAAAATTATGATTATAGACCCAGATGGTTACGATGGGAAAGTTGTATAATGATTATGTGGTTATGATGGTAAAATTATGATTATGTAAACCTTAGGGAAGTTATGATTATATGCAAAGTCTGTTGTGATAGGGAAATTATCATTATATAGACAGTCGGTTATGATAGGGAAGTTATGTTATATAGAGTTGGCGATTATAGACAGTTAATTAAGATAGGGAAGTTGTCATTGTATAGACAGTCGGTAATGATAGGAGAGTGATAATTATGTAGACAGTTGGTTGTGATAGGGGAGTTATGATTGTAGTAGGTCATAATAAGGAAGCTATGATTATATAGAAGGTTGGTTATGATGGGGAGGTTATGATTATATAGACCCAGTTGTATTTGATAGGAAAGTTATAAAATAATTATATGGTTATGATAGGAAAATTATCATCAAAGTTGAATAATGATTATGTGGTAATGATGGGACATTTTTGATTAGGAAAGTTATATAGACTCAGTTGGCATGGTTGCTTATGGTAGGGAAGTTATGATCATATAAACTAAATTGTTTATGATAGGAAAGCTCGTATTAATTAATGTAGAGTTCAGTTGGGTATGATAGGAATAATGTATAATGATCATATAAGCCCAATTTGTTACAACAGGGAAGTAATGTTTATGTGGACAGTTGGTTATGATAGACAAGTTACCTGGTTACGGTACCATTACATGTATAATGTACAGTCAGTTGTGATAGGGAAGTTATGATTGTATAGACCCAGTTGTATTTGATAGGGAAGTTGTACAACAACTATATGGTCATGATAGGAAAATATTATATTGCTCCAGTTAGATATTATTGGAAATTTTTGATTATGTATACCCAGACGGTTGTGATAGGAAATATGATATGGTTATGATGGGAGATTTATTATTAAGTAGACTCGGCTTGTTCTGATATTAAAGCTATATATAGACCAAGTTGGTTATGATTATATAGACCCAGTTGGTTATGATTATATAGACCCAGTTGGTAATGATTATATCGACCCTGTTGGTTATGATTATACAGACCCAGTTGGTTATGATTATATGGACCCAGTTGGTTATGATTATACAGACCCACTTGGTTATGATTATATTGACCAAGATAGTATGATGGGAAAGCTTGGATTAACTAATGTAGACTCCAGTTGGGTATGATAGGAAAACTGTATAATGGTTAAAATAGTTATGATTGTATAGACAGTAATTATAGGGAAGTTTTTATCATAACACACAGGTGGTTATGACAGAAAATTGTACAACAGTTGTATCATTATGATGTGAAAGTTGGATCTGATAGGAAAGTTGGGTTTGGATGGAAAGATTGTATAGATCAAGTTGGTTCTGATAAAGTTGCACTTTGAATAGAGCCATTGTGTTGTGGTAAAGCTACAGTTGGTTGTTTCCCTGGGGCAGTATCCTATAAACAGCTTAGTTTCTTAATTGACAAGTCAGCAACAAGAACCTTAGTTATCAACCTATTTCGACCAAGTTATCAAATCTATATCTAAAACATCAGACTAATCCAACATAGAAAACTTAGTCAAAATGTGTCACAAAGTTAGTATTTTGACTGACTTAGTCTTAAGCTTTTTATAGGATACCGCCTCAGGTTTGCCAATTTTTTAGTGATAATCTTTTTGTGATATATATAAAACTAATAATTGTTCATTATGAATGTTTGGCTGACATAAAATAAATATAATTAATAAATAAAATTGTTAATAATTGTAATACGTAGTGTGTAGTTGTAATTATTTAGACCCAGTTGATAATGTTTGGAAAGTTATTATATACCGTAATTACTCTAGTAATTTGAACACATAAATTGGTTGTCAAATTTGTTTTAAATTCATGACCTTTTTGGTCAAATATGTCACATTTTAAGCTTTATTTTGTTTTTTATAAATCCTTTATTTATTTCCCATTTCAATTACAACCATATGTTTTACTTTGATTTTACTAATTATTCAAACACAAATCATTTTTAATTTCATCTTTTTTTAATTGGAAATGTTATTCAAATGGCTACAAATTTAATTATTTTCTTCTGTGCGAAATATTAGCTTACGGCTGTAATTACTCTATAATAATTCGAACCCTCTAATAATTCGAACATCTAAATTAATTGTCAAAAATATGTTCTTGTCTGACCCTAAAAATACAAACATGACCATTTTATTCTAAATATTGGAAGTCTAAATATTTTTTTATACCTTAATTGGGTTGACCATAATTATGCAAACACAGATCATTTTCAATTTTCATCTTTGTCTAATAATTTGAACAGTTACAAAATATAAATATTTCTGCTGTTTAAATTATTAGAGAATTAACGGTAAGATTTGCTAGAATTGGGTGTCCCAGTTCAATAATTTGGCATGAAATGCATTTGGTAGATTACCTGTATCTCAGTAAATTCATTGTAGAATGCAGACAATGTCTGATGTTATTAATTAAGTCTGGTATTGCTATTGTGTAGTGGTTGGTACAGTGAAATACATCTGAACTATGATTCAGATGTTTATTTATTGATATATATTTGGTAGGAATGATATTTAACATTTGGTAGGGATATTTAATTTATTTTGTTGTTGTTGTTGCATTACAGAACATCATATTGCCTTTTGTCATGGAACAAAACTTTTATAAATGTGTCCCTAACTCTTCTACCACCCACAACCTCCCACAACCACCCACATGTCATAGGATAGTGTTGTCTGCCACACCCACTAGTAAAACACACAAGTTGCACACAGTACATTGCACGCTCATCACTTGTGTGCCGTGTGGATATTCGTAGCAATCTTGCAGAGAAGCACTGTAGTATGAAATCAAATATGTGAATTGGGCAATGGAAGGGAGAATGACGACGCTATTGGTATGAACACGTCGCAATGTTGGCATGACAACACGCCTATAGTATGGCAATGTTCCGATGAAAGTTCAAGGA
>JAULBP010159577.1:0-15093 GCA_032355345.1 Lepetodrilus pustulosus | reverse complement strand
TAAGGCTGGTACTATAAGGCTGGGGGTATGTCATGGACCCCAAATACAGCCTTATATAGAGGGGACACTGTATAGAGTACTCTCGACAATGTATTCAGCATGTTAATGTTGTCAATGTATTTAACATGCATTTTGTGTGCAATTTCGTGATATTTAAGTATTTATAGTAATGTGATGCTGAATTGTGTAGTTCTATGCATTGATATTGAATCATAATTTGGTTTTGAGACTAACATGTATTACAGAACTCTTGCAAATTGTGGCCAGATAAATAACAAACAAGTACAACTGAAATTAATCATATTTCATATCTTTTCAATCTTTTCATGGTGTTGGATTTCTGACCATGAAGTAAAGAGATATACTTTGCAGAGAACTGATAAACTTGATAAAAACAAATGTATGTAGAATTAAAACAAAGTTCACAAACCCATTAATCAGGCGATGAATGTTCTTGGTTAAAAATCAATCTGGTGTATGTATTTTATGATATATATACAAGTGTTGTTATATCAAACTACATAATAGACCATTGTATGGTTCATGGAATGCCCACCATGTTATTCTTTGATTGTTTGATTAATTATTATGATTAATATTTTCTCATTAATTTCAACTCTGTTTGATTTCTGAGTTGTACAATGGCGCTATATATATATATTGGCTCTGAAAACAAGGGCTTACATTATTGTAACGATATTGCTTAATGCATACATGTATATAAATACATGACACAATACATTGTTAAAACATGGATTCAATATTTATTACTTCAATTATTTGTTTGAATAATATTTTTGTTATACTTTATGAAGCATGATGATTTATTGATATGTTAAGTCACTGACAGTGTAAGATATATTGTATTAGATCTGTGTGTAAGCTTGTGGTATTATACAGCCAGATCCACATCATTATTGTATAGGAATCTGAAATGGAACTTGTCAATATATCAATATACAAGACCTGCGTTGTGACATACTTGCAATGTGTCGATGAATTAACAATTAGTCCCTGGCAATATAAACTATCCCAGTGCGTGATTTCCCCAGATAGGATCGGCAAAGTATTCAGTGTTCTGTTGTGCTGATCATTGTTGAACTCTCATCAACTGAATTTTTTATCTCAGAAATGATCTCAAATCAGCATTGAAGTTTTCATTGGAATGTTTTCCTTTGAAACAAACTTGAATGTGAAAATATTTTATAAATAATAAATCTTGTGACATTTATTCATCGTCTGATGTATTTGGAAGTAAGAAACATTTGAAATATATGATCATGAGAGAAGGTAAAATGATAATATTTTTGACAAATTGACAAAAGAGATGTGTTAATAATTGAATAAAGAGATGAAGAATATGAAGGAGGAGAGAGTATTCTGGTGGTATATTGATCACATGTTATAAAGTTAACACTGATAGTGATATTAACACTTGTAGCCATGAACACTTGCATTGTATCTATTCAACAGTGGTGCCAGTATATTAGTTAATTTAATGGATGGAACCATTTTCTCTATATTATTAATACACATAGTTTCATTTTTAGATCTATTTTTTACAGTTATATAATTATTAGTTTAGTAATATCTTTAGCCATTTTTTGTGGTAATGATTAATTTGATTTAAAATAGATCTGTTTTACAGTTTAGTTATATAATATTGCATAATAAATTATCCTATATGACTTAACACTTTATACATTTTCTAAATAGTTGCATTAACTAAACTTACAGGTATTGAAATTACTGTAGACAATATTAATTAATTAAAATTATTATTATCAATGCAAAATCATAATAGATATTCTGTTTATTGTCATGTGTGATGCACCTTTAATTTTAATAATTATTTTCTTCCATTGAGAACTGTGTGAATGGTTACTGAATTAAAAGTACATGTAGATAAAACTACAGCAACTGACTGGCCATCACTAAACATTAAAAACTGTTCAAAGAAAAAATTAACAAAGTAAATTGACATTTTTTCAGCAAAATGACTCTAATGATTAACCTTTTCATTAGTTATATGGCTAAAAGTTGAAATTTCAGAAACAAAAATTATCATTGAAGTGGACATCAATATCGGATGGTGGTTTGGTGAAGGAAGCAATGTGACATTTCTCAAGTCAGATGACTTAGGAAAAAGACAAAATTAGATAGGAAAGAAAAAATCCCCCACAGAGAAGTGTTTGTGGAATTGCACAGGATAGTGTGAGAAATTCTTAAACAGCTTCTTGGCTGGCCTTAGAATGACATGGAAAATAATTAAACTTCCCTTGATTTACACACTAAGACTACACTTCAGCTATTTACAAGTAGCCCTTCGTGATGTCTTCCAGTTTATTCATGCTCATTACCATAGCAAGTCCTATACCATCAGGAGATAACCAACAAAACCTAAAAATTCAACACAAAAAAATGATGTCACTTACTTTAGAATACGTCTTTATCTTGAGTGATATGACAAATAGAGATATACGTTTTTAGTATTTACTTTGATATGATTTTTAACTGGTAATGATTTTCTCATGTGTAATAATGTATTTTCTAACTTTTCATAACAGGATCACCACGCTGAGGTGTGCATGCATATTAGATAATATATTTCTTGTCTGCTCTCGCAATATCCAATTACATAAACATAATGTTTATTTATTACTGTAGATTTGACCTATTTGACTATTTGACTCCATTATATATCTGTCAGTTGCAATATTACCTGAACCAAAACTCAACATGTTTATATTCATACTTATAGACTTGTACCTACTCCACTTGAATATGTTTTCTGCATCACTTTTCATCTTCTTTCACATTACCAGGAAGTATGATAATGCTTGAAATGGGTTGAATATAGTATATTATGCCACCAGTAGACTGTTCCTTTCTTCTCCTGATTAAAAATACCAAAAATATAATCATAATTGTATTTTATTTCAAATTAATGTGATTTAAATTTTCTTTGGAGATTAGGATATATATTTGACTAACAGGATAACATCAAATTGTTTAATATTATTCAATGACGGTCCAGTAGGGGTTAAATATTGTACTACTGTAGACATAAAGATGTAGGTGAGTTTGCCAGGTATTGGCCAGGTATTGGCTAGGTAACAGAGATGTGAGCAGACACTTGTGTTGGGGGGCACCTGTCACAGGTAAAATTGATGATGGTGGGTGCTCGTCGATACAGCATAACAGGGACTTGTGTCGCAGGTTAATTACGTGGATTTAACGTCTCACTTTCTTATCTGGCCGATTTGAAGTATGTGCGGGGGAAACCAGAAGGAATGGTAGGATTCAGGAATATGCTGGTACTAGCAGGGAATAGATTATCAATGAGGTCAAATAATGGAAGGGGTGGTACTCCAGACATAATGGCTCCCATTTGCCGTATTTATACTGGTATGGCAAAGAATCAAAGAACAAATACCACTTTGTGTACCTTACTCTATGTCTGTAAAGTTGTCATGATAGATTGGTTATGTGATAACCATGACAATGTTCAGAGAAAAAAGTAATATATTTATTTAATTCCATTCAAAAATATTCCAAAAATTGCCCCCTCAATATAACACAGTCCGATGTACTGCTGATTCAGATATAACGCAGGGTCAGACATGAATCCCATTTTTATTTTTGTTATTTCCCTGTAATATCGTATAAGACGGGTACTATAATGCGGGGGGTTTGAAATGGACCCCAACTTCAGCATTATATTGAGGGAACAAACTGGAGCATTTAATTTGTGTCCTAAAATTATTCAATGTGTTCTGATTGGTAAATCTAATAACATGACATTGGTACAGTAGGCCTATTAAAAAACACAAGACAGGAAATACAACAGTAAGCTGTCCTATTAGTCGGTCTCCTCCATAAACTAATCACGTACATATCCTTAATCAGATTTGTTTATTGGCAGAGGAATCTGTTAGTGTTTTGACGGTTTCCAATACATGCAACTAAACAGATGAAAAAATAAGGTATCTGAGGTCTAAAAATACGATGGCTTGGATGTTTGGTTGTTCCGTGAAAACCATCTGTTTGGAAAAACAATCACGTGGGTAATGGAACATTACGCGATGCATGTAGTCGCAGCGTCGTGATGTAATGGCGCGATGGTGGAGACATGGAGTTCCTCTGTGATAGATAAGTAGTTGGTGTTCTCTTTGAATATCTACTAGGTACACACACTTCAGAGAAGAAAAAGTTCAGAAATGACAACAGTAAACATGATCATAGATAACTTGAAATCAAGTTTCAGAGCAATATAAAGCCAGAAATTACAATTTTTTTAAATAAAATATTAATGTAATTAAATGTATGTATGTAAATGAATTTCAATAAATATTATGAACAATAATAAAATATTGCATTTACTTTCTTCAGAGATATTTCTTGTTTAGCTACCGCTGCTACGGTACTATACATTAGTTAATTTAAATGGCATTTGATCAATTTAGTCATCAAGAGAAAGTGTGAAGGACAACTGACTGTAATAACAGTAACGTAGAATGTGTGACAGATGCTGAGATCAGTATTACAATTACTTCCATTGCAGTTCTATCAGTTTCACTGTCATTAATTTGATTTACCACACCAGTTGCTTTGAAATGTTGATGACAAGCAGTGAGAGTTATCTAACCCTGGTCTGACTGACCATTAGCCAGTGCAAGCATAAACACATAAACACACAAGCCTTCATATGTCACCACCATCTTGAAACTCTAACTGGAATTATCAGACTCCATAAATAAAGGGTTGCAAGTTTTACATTGAACCCCATGGAGTTGAAGATAGCATCCCCAAGAGAACACTGCACTTGACCCATGTCTTGCTACAAATTGCCCAGTAGGGGGCGCTGTGGTCAGTCTAGCAGGCTCCATTGTGCTACTGAAGGGCTTTATTGTCCACTAAAGCACTGAAGCAAGTAATCGTCTCTCCACTGGTAATCGGTATTGCTGTAGAGATTTGTTACACTGGTATGGTCTATGGCTAACATATGGGATGTATTGGCAATGTCCCCTCCCTTGTACAAGGGCATCCTATGGGAACAGAATAAGTAATGAACAGTATCGAGATGCTGGCTCATAATGTTAAAAGAAAATATAACGATTTCAAGAAAACTTTTGAATATCAATTCAAACCTGTGCATAAATAATCTAATAGGTGATCTCTGCGAGAAGAAACTGAATAATGATGATGTTGTGTATGTGTATATACGGATCCATCTTGTATTCAGTGTTGTCCTTTGTCTGCCAACAGCCTGTTCCAACTGATGGATCAAGATAAAACCTCTCTTCCATTTTCTTATAGTGGTTTGTATTTCGTAAACCTGATAGGGCTAATTTCACATTTCTAGAGCCATGCGTCCCTTACATCCATCATTTATTCATTTATTCAGCGAGTAATTTGTAATTCATTATCAAGAACATCATCACATTAGCCAAGTGAAATGGACAGCATCTGAATGAATCCATTTAATCTGGGATAAAACGACGGATAAATCATTCCTACTCAATTCCTCAAGGAGTGATCAGCTAGTTATCATCTAAAACTATGTTTATACAGGACCAATGTAATTGACATTAGGCTTCGCTATGGGGCTATTCTATAGCAATATATGCTTATGAGCTTCTGATACCTACACGTAATAAAACCCGCCCAATAAGAGCTCCAGTTCTATTGGCTGCATTATTGATGCCAATCCTACCGATTGCCTGCCTTCATGCCATAACATTTATCGTGATTGTCACTGAGGCCACAGTTATTGAATTACTGCGACATCATCTTGTCAATAATCTCATCAAAACAATTGCCCTTTTTATAGCTGTCAGGGCCATGTGATTCAGCCGAGAGATGCCGTTGGCTTTTGTGGCCATCTCATGTCCTCCCCAAGGGCATGTAACTCCCGTATTAATAATTGTGTAATATATGGCATGGCAAGTAATGCATGGGTAATGAAGACTGGGACCTAGCCTACTGGAGAATTAGATGAAGCGACGGATTTGTGATCATCAATTTTGCTGTTTGTTAGGTGATTGCAATGATAAAAGACTTAATTCTCTATTCATGGATTTAGAATAATATCTTAATATCTGAATAGAAAGGAGGCTCAACACTTTCCAAGTGGTTAGGAAGACTGAGCTTGTAGTGACTTTGGGGAAGTCCCCAAGTAATTGTCTTTGTGATCAATGCTGTAATACCAAAGGTTGCTATGATATGGCACCAATGCATGGTAGTATTAAGTTAGTGTTCAAAGAATTTACTCTGATTGTATATTCTTCATTATGTTTCTGTTTTTATTTTCATATACTTTATTTATTTATGCTTTACCCATTTGGGATTTAGATTTAATGCTAATGATGAATTGTTAAAAATATTTATTATACAAATGTACCTCACTAAATTCATGTAATTGTATTTGGCTGTGTAAATAGTAAATACCAAACTTTCCCAAAGGCTATTATGTCCAGTATAAGTTTGATGATTTATGTTGCTGATATAAACAGAGTAAAAGAATGTTCTTGCCTGTTTGACTGTAAAACAAATTCTAGTCTGAAATCCAGGGAGCAATAAAATGCATTCCATAAAACCATTATGCATGCCAGATGTTGAAATGATTATTCCAGCAGAATATATGTCTATCCATATATATCTAAATGTAATTTAAGTCTTGTCTCCTATTTGGATAGATTCCGGTATGAAGCATTTCGGTGAATTACCAGTGCTATATAAACCAGGAACCATGTGGCTCTAAGACCGCATCTGATGGACAACAACGGCTATAGTGGGGGACGTAACCAAGTATTTCGTGGTTATTAACAAGTATTTTCCATTTCGGCAAGTTGATAATGGGGAATACTGGCAGGATGTAGTTGTAATCAAATCAGAGCTAAATGTTGCTTGTTCCTGCGATGATGGCTTTAGAATCTCTCTGTGAATGCCTATAGTGTTTGTACTTATTATTACATACCGACTTGTCAAAACTTGATGTAAGCTTAACATCTGGGCCATGCATAAAGTAATTTCATTAGAAAAGTAAATTTAAACCACTTGGAGAAAATGGGCTGGTAGCTCCTCGAGATCACGAGAATGATCGTTACTCCTTATATCCTGACGAACATGGAATCACACAACATGGGGCGATCCGTCATTCAGCCAATCCTCACCTTGCTGCTTATTAAGATAAATATCACATGTTGATTGGATGAGAAAGGGAGGCGCTGGGATATCACATTCAGGACAGTTTATTGTCCGGCATTCTTTAACTGCACTTCTCAGTTATCTGCTCTTGATATAGGCATACATGTACGCATCAACATGGAGTCTGGTCCCACTGTCTATATGTGCACCATGCTGTAATTGTATTTCCCTCCTACTGAATTATTAAAAACGAGTCATTCAACTATGGCTTTAATTTATGTTTTCATTACCTTAATGAAGTTATGCATCTTGTAATGTGATGACTCAATCTGCCTTCTCAGATGTGCCTCACTCTGGAATTAAAAAGAAAGCAATATATTAAACAGCAGCAGGGTTTTGTTTTGTTTGCAATATTTGCTTCAGTGAAATAAGTTTATCGACAGCAGGTTCTCATTTGATCAATTCGCTTCTGACATATATGTCAGGATTCCTGACATATGTCCAGAATCACTCAAAGTGAAACTGAAACAGCTATGTTGTTTCTTAGAATGTACATCCTTTTCATAATGAAAAAGTATGCACAATCTTGAAGAATTCTTTCTCCTTATGATGTAGTTTTAACCAACATGAAGCACAGTCTCTCTGCTAATTTAAAGGAATGAGTTGGCGAGGCAAATATATAAGCCAAAAGTCCGATCTACAATACATACTAAATAACTTTATCAATTAACAATTTTTTTTTTATGCAACCACTAATCAAACAATAATTATAAACATAATTTACATTGTCCATTTATTTACATGATATTTTAGTTATATTTTTAGGTTTTCTTATTTTGTAGGTATTTTAATATGTTAGGTTGAATTATGTATACATGATTCATATTAATGATCAAAGTTGTGTTTGCCTACTGAGTCTAATTTGTGAGCTTTCCCATAATTTCCAAACTGGTAAATTCTTGATCATAAATCTTGGTTAACTTTATGGAATCATGAAAGGTTAATTTGAATTTATGGTCTTCTGTCGTAAGTTGTCAATCATCATTGGGGTCAGAGGGGTTTATCACTGGATGAGATTATGTGCCACTCTGGATAAGAGAATATATATAGTCATAAGGTAGTTGGTTTGTTTGAAGTGATGAGCTTCCTACTTTCACGACTGATGGCTGTCTGTGAGCTGTTTCTCTGTAGAAACAGTGTTGTGTTCCCGAGTTACAGATTCTCTGTTGATCATAGTCAGCCTTCAACACTGGATCTATCTGTATTCATTACAGTACTGGGGAGGATGGTATAGGTTTTGATACTTTCTTACATTGATGCATGTCTCAGATATAGTGTGAGCGTTATGCCTTAATGTGCTTACATTCAGTAGGCTTACCTGTAATGTCCTTATCTGTAGTGTGCATGCATAGCTTAATAGACTTACCTTTAATGCATTTACCTTTAGTGGGATTACCTGGCATTTAATGTGCATGCATTCCTTTAATAACTTTACCTCTAGGGAGATTGTTGCATATGGGTGAAATGGTGCTGCTGCAACGAAAAAACGTTAGTTCAATCAATCAAGCTACGGAGATTACATTTAGTGTCCTCGATGTTAGTATGCTTACCTTTAGTGAACTCGTCTTGCTTATCATTGCTAATTATTATAGTGAACTTACCATGGTAAATGTTTACTGTCACAACAGCATCAACTATACACAGGTTAAATCATTAGCCCAGAAAATAATAGTTTAATGTATTTGTGACTGAAAAATATTAAATTACGAGCAACATAATTCAGAAAGTGACAAATATTAAAGTGACAAATATGATTTTATTATTGACTTTGGGTTTTACTATTAACTAAAGGATTTGAATAGGTATTTTTATGTTTGAGCGGAATCTGCCCAACAATTTTGATATTGAATGTTCTAGGAAATATAGTTTTTTTTCGTTGTGGTTGCTGGTGTATCTGTGTCTAGTTGTCTCCGTCCTGAGCAGCCAGGGCTATGTGACTTCTACAAACACGGCACAGTCCAGCCAATACCCCCTGATCCGCGACTGCCTTGAAGATGTCGTCTATCAGTTAGCTGTAACGCGTATTTCAATCAAAACAAATATCAAGTGAGTTAGCATTGAATGCAGACAATTCAGGACTATCTGTCAAGCCATTCGGCTGATGTGGTAGAATGATCTTCGTGTGTTCATCGCAGACTTTCCGCCCAGCGTTGTGTTTTTTTTGTTTTGTTTTATTCTTTTGAAATGTATTCAACTCGCTTTTACTCATTAGATATATGGAGAGAAAAAACTGTAATCTAATGTCACAGACTGTTGTGTCCTCTACATATATACTTATGTGCTATATCATTTACATAGCGTGCACTTGTGTAGTGTCTTGTAAGTAACAGACACTTGTATAGTATCCTCTAAATAGCAGACACTTGGTTAATATCCCTTACTTAGCAGATACTTGTGTAGTATCCTATACATATTAGACACTTGCAGTATGCCTATAAACTGGTCACATAGGTAGGACAACTATTTTCTTAGAAATCAAGAGAGTGAAGAATAAACAGCACATACTATATTGATATAAAGCAAGGAACTATTTATGTATATGTGTGTGCGTGCACGTCCTTCCCTGGAAGTTTAGTTCTCTGCTGGCAGACGGTAAAACATTATTATCAGGGCATGATGTGAAGTTGTAAGTCAACATAAATACATTTGGTAAGATATATCTGCATCACGTCAGTTCACATCGACGTGTAGGATAATCATTATCGTCATTTAACATTACAATTGTCATGCTCTCGATCAGCTGACATATGTCATTTAAAGATTGGTTACATTTCAAGTACAATTAAATCAATCTATCTCACTGAATATTGCCTTTGGAATGTAATTATTGCAATATTTAGTCAACTAATTGTACTCTGAGCACATTAGATCTGGATTTACTCATACATTAATGGGCAGAAATATGGGCGTGGCCTTTATAATGTTCAATGTTTGATATAGTAATGTTCGGTATTACTGTTCTCAGAATATCTAAGTCAGGATCGCAATAAGTCACATTGTTGTGAACAATATGTACAGCTACTTGCCTCATAAAGAGATATTTCCATTGTTAAAACTAGTAACAGTTAAGGGTGCATTACAATAAATATGACTGATGTTATCATATTTCTACACGTAAGTAACCATTTGCTATCAGCAAAACCCAAATATATCCATTGCAAGATGTGATTTGCATGTCTTAAAAACATATATCCTTTGATATGGATATAATTCTGAAATCTATTGTTCAGGTCCCATATGAAGTGTGCCATATCTACAGTAATTTAAACATGTTGTGACAAAATGTGATTAAGGTCTCGCTTTAGAGTTTTCCAACTGGCTGGCCAGGGGCTGTATTTGATAAATGAATGACATTGTACAAAGAAACCAAATGAAATGTTTTACGACTTTTCTTTATTGTAAAGAGATTCCTCAACTCTATCATGACTGGTTATTTCCACACTAACCCAAGCGCATGATTTCAAAATCTGACACCTGAATTTGTCCCGTAATCAGTTGGAAATGTCTAACACATTTGATGTATAAATTTCCAACAAAGATGAAACAGTCAAATTGTCTTCAATTATTTGAAATTTGAATCTGTTCCTAGTTGTGTTTCTTTATAATGGAAAGACAAAACAATCGATGATTAGGAAAGTTGGCTTTTCATAGTCATCCACCTATGGCGTGTTCAACTTGCATGAGGTGAAAATGATCCTCTCGAAGTGAAAACAAACCTTAATGTGAAATTCCCCACTCAGGAGTGAAACGGTCTGTCCGGTCGCGCTTACAGAGAGATTATAAAGCGTTAATAATCCCGTTCTGGCAGGCCTGACATGGCGACACTTCGCAGCCAAATACACAACAATAACTGAGTAAACCTTACACATTACCTCACCAGCGTCATATCAACAAAATGAACGCCATTATAATTTCCCTATTTATGGCTTAAACACATGCAAAGTTGTTGGGAAATTTTGTTGAAACAGAATTATTCGCCTGAAAAGATTTTAGTTGAAATTGGAATGTGTTGAACAGTGGTTGCGGGCCAAATTTAGTAAAAGTCATCTGGAAATGGCTTTGTTCAAATATTTAACGCTCAATGGGATCAAACCTCACTCCAATTGGTCTTTGTTTGATTGTAATGGCATACCATGAATTAACCAGTGTCTGGGCAATATAAGGAGGATTAAGTTCTGGTTTGTTTTGTCTTTGCCATCCGAAATCATGATCTCTTCTCTGTGATGTACTTTAATTCAATCTTTTTCAACTCTTCTTTTAATTGTGTGTTCAAACATCAGGTGCCAGGACCAAGCCAATTTGTCAGATGAACAATAGATGCAGTTGTACGAAACAATGTATTTGAACTCTCGCGTGTAAGAAGTCGGATGTGTAAGTAAAGAACAAGTTTAAATGCAGTTGTACGAAAGAAACGTATTTGAACTCTTACTAAAAGAAGTGCGATTTGTTGGTAAGAGCAATGTTAGCCAGCATGGTGCAGTTGATGTGGGTATATCTGGTATTGATATTACTGGCAAACTTCCCCAGGTTACAATGAATCATTTCTCAATTGTGAGTGATGATTACAATTCAATGTATCAGCATAATGGATAGTAGATAAAGTGAAACAGCAGGGATAGGGTGAGAATTGGTGTATCTGAGATGGAAGACTAGCGACCATTGTGTACCCACAGTATAAAATGGATGCTTTATTGCTCAACACAAAGGAAGAAAATTAAAGGATGAACTTTTAGAACCAAAGATATTAATGGATGAATGTTTCATCTGAAGTATATGAAAAACATTTGATGTACCTGTGAATGAACAATCATGTTTTATGCCCTCGTGGTTGTTTTATGTTGGGATGGGTTGGTTGTACCATGATGGTGGTTATTAAAGGTTTGATTTGGTATATCAGAATTTAGAGCCAAGGTATGGTTATTTAGAGTCAGTAAGGTGGCGTACTGGTGATTATTTGGACTAAGTTGGGTGTATTATTGGAGTCGGTTGGGTTATTTGGAGTCAGTTGTGTGTACTGGTGGGTATTTTGGAGTTGGTTTGGTATAATGGTAGTTACCAGTATTTAAGGTTGGACGTACTGCAGTGAGAGTGGATATTTAATACAGTTGTGGTTACTGCATAATTGTGACGTTGGGTGCACTCTATTGAGATTGGATGTTGATATATTGGTGGCAATAACAAACTGTAGGGGTGGGGAGATGTGGGGGTGTGGAGATCTGGGGATGGGGAGATGGGGGGGGTGGGAGTAGAGACTGTGGAGGTGAGAGTGGGGACAATAGCTATTAGTACAGGAAAGTAAGGACAGGACAGGGGTTGAAAGTTGGGCAATAAGAGTCTGGTTTATTGTGGAGGTGGACAATAGCTGGATGGAGTCAGACATCTGACGTTAAGTGAGATCAGCTTTCTCTCTCTCTCTCTTTCTCTCAGTCTCTCTCTTTCTCTCTGTCATAGGGGACAAACACATTTGTGTAAGCTGGCTAGCAGTGTGAAATTCTCCTATAGGATTTCATGTTGATGGTGCCAATATGGCTATTGTTTGGGATTGTTCACTTAGGCCTAGTATCTGATTGCAGCGCGGCTAGATTTCCCCCTTTCTTCATCTGATGTAGGTGATTGGACTTAAATGTGATTAGTATGATTAGGAGATCAATGAACAGCTACAATACTGATGCATGCTACTTCAGATTCTAATGTTCAAAAAACTAAATCTGATACTGTTTATGTATTGTTTAGATTAATATGAAACTTCGGTCTTTTACAAATAGTTACATGAATAAAAGAAATAAATTTCTCATTTGCTATGCTTGTTAAGATAATTTTAGAGAGAAGTCATTATTGACATCAATAATCAGCAGGTTGAATGAAAGATAAAGGTTTTTGTAAATCAAGAGATTTATCTTATCAAGAAATCAATCAATATATCTATTTTTCTTTTGGAATTTAAAACATAAAAGAAAAGGATACTATTAAATATACAAAAAAAAAATCTTTATAAATATTGTTTTCTATGACAATATATCTTTTAAAATCTTTATTTATGAATTTGTGCTTGATGACCATCAGAATGGACATGACAATTGTCATATTATGTTCAGCTGTCTAGACTCTATTTAAAACCGTGGAACATGATAACTTAATATGACAGGATCCTTATCAACAAAATTTAAGTTCTTCCTCAGAATCAAGTATGATTAATTTTGAAGCTTTAATGTAAATTTACAATTTAATCTATGTGTATCTCATAATAATTATATGCTCTATTCAATACTTAGATGCTAAACTATATAATCCACACACTATAATGACCCCATACCTCACTGCTACTCTATAAAACACACTATTGCATAATGTTACTTGATAAATAATCTGGTGTGTTTAGTAGGGTCTATCAATGTATCACAAGTTAAGTGCTTATCAGGTAGCACGTCGCACGGTATAAAGATTTCAACGAGGCGTTCCTGGCCAACAAATCAAGAGGGTGTTATTATCTAAGCAGTAGTGTTGTATCAGAGATTGACCAAGTGAGGATCTGCTGGCAGTCGGTACTATTATATACATCTGGACACGGGTCAGTGGCGATACAGGGCTGCCCTTCTATCGTGTGCATCTAGGCCGGCTGACTGTTGAAATATATCCCTTGTAAATCAGTCATCTGCCATATCTCATTCTTGTGGCCTGACTCACATTGATCAGAGTTGCAATTCTGGAAGCTGTCTTTAGGGCCACCAGAAAAGAGGGAAGCAACTGGTATATCATATCTCCCACATTATCTGGTGGGCAGATAATAGCAGATAATAATTTTTTCCTGAAAGGAATAATTGTTATTTATTAAGATGATGAAATGATTTCCTTGGTAATTATGGCAATTAATACATTTTAGAGGAAAACAAATATTTAATTAATTTAGATTGCAAAATATTGCCATATTGTTAATAGCCTGTAGTCATGTGTAATTAGTACGTAACCATATATTAAATGGATTTTCTGTAGCCATTGTATGAATACAATCTAGCCACAATGTGTAATGCTTGCAGCCACATTGTGAAACCTATTGTCATAACTATTTCATTTATCCTATAACTATATTGTGAGATAGTATCATACATGTAACATTATCTTGAGTATATACTTGTAACCCATAGCCATATTACGTTTAGAGAAGATTGTGAGTAATTTTTAGCCATAATATGAGTACTAGTAACCTGTTGATATATGTGTAACCCATAGCCATATGTAGTCAGACCCAGTTATATTGGTCTCTGTTGTAATGGTTCCTTCACTTATCAGTCAACTTTCACCCAATATGGATTTCCTACTATATATACTTTAACACTAATGATTGATATGATGATCTGGTTGTTTCGCTAAATCGGTCATATTTTAACATAAACAGAAGTGTCCAGTATAACAGGGTGTGACTATTTGCGCCAAATAATTATCAGTAATATGTAGCCATATTATTAGTACTGGGAACCAGTAACCATATTTATCACCCATAGCCAATGAATGAAAATAGCTGCAAGTCATATTATGGTCATATATAGTGCATAGTCTGTAGTTATTATATTGTAATAGTGTCACCTTGACATAACGCTGAAATTGGGGTCCATGACATACCCCCCGCGTTATGGTAACCGCCTTATGCGATATTACAAGGAAATAACGAAAATGAAAATGGGATCCACATCTGACCCCGCTTTATATCCGAATCCGCGGTGCTTCGGACAGTGATATATATCGAGGGGGCACTAAATATATGTAGCATTATGGTAATATATTTATGGCAATATTGTAAGCGACATAAGTCCAGGGGTTAATACTAGCACTAGTCCTGTAGCCAAAGCCAAAATACCCAATGCTAAAGGTATCCTAAGGACTAGTAGA
>JAULBP010159466.1:0-15096 GCA_032355345.1 Lepetodrilus pustulosus | reverse complement strand
TCTTAGCCGCTAAGGGACCATAGCACTCTATTTGCCGATAGCTAATACATTGCTAAGAGAGTACTATGGTCCCTTATCAGCTAAGAGAGCTCTATGAAACGATACCCTAGCCTACTAACAGACGGAGGAAACCATAACACATTAACATGACTGAAGGGACTTCCATGTTTTAAGTTTCCGAATTCATAATTTGAGCTTCAAAGTGCTGAGGGATAGTCGCTAAGTCATGAATTATTTATAGAGTTTCATGAAGCCTGTAGACATAGTCATGTTTTATCGTTTCTTACGTCTGTTTTTTAATGGTAGGCCTGCTACCTCAACACAACACAATACAATACAATACAATACGTTAACAGACACTTTAGGCGTCGAAGGTAAACAACTCGCTATTGAATAGCATTATACCTGTAGTGTGTATTGGCTATGTAAGTGTGATAGTATGCACGGCGCCTGTCGCATATGTGTCACGGTATGTCACGGTATGTCATAACAATGAGAGCGGAGCATGGCACAGGAAGTATGGTGCTGTACTACATAACGCCATCTACGAGTGACACGTCCAGGGATGGGAGTATACGCTGCCTATAGTAAGTGTCACACTTCTGTTATTGATGGAAGTATTCGCTGCCTGTGGTAAGTGTCACACTTCTGTTATTGATGGAAGTATTCGCTGCCTATAGTAAATGTCACACTTCTGTTATTGATGCATTCCGATGCTTCTCAGCGTATGTATTAATAGCTTTGTACATTCGTACTCGGAATATTCACGCGAACAATTGAGGCTGGATATTAGTAAAACGCGTGCCCTTGTTGGTGGTACGTCATAGAACCTCACTCTAACATAAATAATGAAATTATGCGCACAGAAAGTATACATGTTCTAAAAGCATACTATCACAGATGTTAACGGAACACCTTCACCCCGGCTGTCCTGGGATATTTGTGGACATCCGCGTTCTAGAGGTGTCCTGACCCGGACACCTACTTCGTTTTTGGTGTGTCAGAACACCCACTGTATGGCCTAACATGATTATACTGAGTTGATGCATTACAGTGTGTCATCATATTGGCTTACGAGTGTATACGAGTGCCTGCGAGTGCCTGCGAGCGTCTATAGCAAGAAGTACTGCAAGAAGTTATTACCCTGTCTTGTCTTTGTATCGTGTGTACATCGAGTCTCACGGATCTCAGAGTTAGTTTCAGATTTCAGTTGTCTGTTGCTATTATATGGTTGGATACGCGCACTTGTTCACTTATGCATTGCTTAGTGTTTAGGTATATCCTGTCATAAATGTGGTTAAACAAGTTAGCACTCAGGGGAATAACGACCATGTAGCAAAGAAATCAAGTACTTACACTTTTAGAGCTGTACAAATGCGGCTATGCTTTTAAAGGACACAGATGTTAAAGACCTATCTGAGAACGTTGTCTGAGAACGACAGCACGTATGTCATGGAACAGCGATTTACATATTCGAACAGCAATGACCATGCATTTGTCACATGCGAGTCATCAATTAATAATAAGGGTTATCGCGAAAGAAATGTAGCAAGGCAAAGCTTTTCACAGTGCATCTTGAGATATCTAAGTCGTTATCATAAAGGAGAACTTATTTCAACATACGATTTGACATACCGGCGTAACCAGGTATATTTGTTTCCCCAATACTGATACTAGTAAATCCACAAAATGTATTATTGCATCAAATTTTAAATGTCTATACATCCACGATTTTTATACCATCCCAAGCACACAAATCTTCTGTATTGCACAAACTGTCATACTTCTTTACAATGTTTATGACAACAACAGTATTGTAATGCATGACAAGTCTGCCCAAATACATGTATACTTGAATATGGATATACATTGGCGTTTGTGTTCGCTTTCCAACTGAAGAAAATAGTAAAACTTATTAATGAAGTATTATGCATCTACATAAAAAGAAATGTGTTGTATAACTATTCATCACAATACGTTTCACCTGTAAGTACATTGACCATAGGAATATTCATGCTATGTTCATGTGACCAATTGTCATTGGTGCTTGAAAATACATGTATGTAAATCGCTGTTACATGATAGGTAGCACCCATCCACAATTTTAGCAAATGTGTGAAGTAAAATAGTAATAGATTAAATTTGTATTCCACAATCTACAAAGTTGTAATTTTGTAACTGTGCAAAATTTGAATGAGCTGCGTTAAATAGTTTTTGAGCAATGGTACCAAACAGGTATATACCGTAGGTCATAATAAATATTTGAACATCTTATTTCTCATTTCATCATTTAATGGATTGCTTCACAAAGTCATAGAATTCTGTATTATTTGAGATATCATAAACATTTGATCACATTATTTCTTATTTTCATCATAAAAATGAACTTTAAAAAAGTTGGTCACTTTCCTTTTCTCCAAAACTCATTATTCGATATTAAAAACATAAATTTTGTACCATGCTTCATGCACTATGACAAGTTCAGCAAATGTCTCTTGTTCATAAATGTTTCTTCTGTTACCCCATTCACCAGTCCCACCCCCAACCCCTTTTCATTTGATCCAAGGTCATCAACGACATGATACCCATTGTGACAGGGATTTCTGGGAGTGTCCATCCCACTGCTCATTTCCTGTTGAGCACTTCCTGTCACTCAAAACTGTGTATGGCAACAACATGGAACTGTCATGTACAGCCAGTCAGTTGCCAGATTTATGTCCAAAGAAGCCAAACTTCTGTTGACCTTCTCATAAACCACCATATTAATAGCTTTATTAAAGCTTAATGATGAACTTCTGCTTCTTCCTCAAGAGGATAGGTAAGCTACCTGCAAGAAGTCTTATACTGAAGACTGCACACCGCGAACAGTCTGAGAAAAAAGACTGTAGTAGGCTATCACTCAAATAATCTCATGGTTCATGAGATAGGTCATGAACAACAAGACTAGATTTCTGAGAAACAGATTTTTCAATGGTTACTTTAGTATAAAAACAATACAAATCCATAGGATTTATATACAATGACGTAGTTTCACCTTAGACCATGTTTGTCGGGCAAGATCTAAAAACCTAGAGAAATGGTTGCCCTCCCGTAAACGCATGCCAGCCTGTTGGTAAACGGAAGCTGTGATCACACATCTGACTGAGAAATGTGGTAGCAGCTTGCTTGCATGTTGCATCTGTTAGTTGTTGTTGGTTTTTTTTCCTTAGCTTTATTTATTTTTTTGGTACTAAATATGTTTCACGTAGTAGGGCTTTGCATGGGAATGTACCATATGTTTTCAACAGATGCTGTTAAAAACATACTTAATGTACTATAATATTTTTGTGAACATAAAGAAGAGGAGCACACAACATACATATCTAGTAGTAGATCATGGTAGTGTTTCAATTAAACAATAGACACGTAGTTGAGGGACAATACAGACATACAGTATAGAGGATCTGGGTACAATGTATCATTGTACAGTCATGACATCATTAGCTCTTATCTCACTCGGGGCGCATGAAAATTATCGCTCAGGAGGAAACACGAGATCTTGAAAGAAAAGACAGGTGACCTTTTCAGATTGCCAAATATTCCTGGTGGAAATTACAAGTGACATTAATTTTCTGCCAACTCGTCAAATAAATTTTATTTATTCATTTTCCGAGATATGACATTCAAAGCCTTCGTTGAAGAATGGGAATTTGCTTCTACTGTAGACTCGTAAGCTGCATTATACCAGCGAAGACCATCAAGTCCCCCAAGCGAGAGCAAGGCCAAGCCAGTGAGATGTCCATTACAGAAATATTGCATATTGCATATGACAGCTGATCGATACCGGTGGAAGATGTTGACATGGAAAAGGACTTGTAGAATGGATCCTTGAATGTCGCGATGTTCCAGGGAATATCCCCGAATACCTCCTAACAAACACTTTCATGTACCATTCCGATCCACTGGGGTCAAGGTCATAGTCAGATGTGCCATGCTTCGTTATGCATCCTGTTGTTGCCCTCGGGTGGGGAGATGTAATTAATCATATTTTCCTGTAGAAATAGCCGTCGTCGTACAACGTCGCCCATTAACGCAGTTAACCGACGTCTTATTCATATTTTTATGTATCTCTGCAGACACTCATAACCAGGCTATTATACGCGGAGGGCGGGAGGTGGAACTGCGTGAATGGCGATGCCGTAATGCTGACGAATGTTGACAGAAACGGCTGGACATTGGTCAGATCCCCGGTCAGTTTGGACGGTGTATCTGGCAGTTGACATTACTGGCCATGTCCACAGGGATTCTGGTCACTCACCTCTCCGATAAACAAGATAAATGGAGACCGCTCCCCCACCTCCGATCTTCCCCCATCCCCCCTCTCCCCCTTCCCTCATTCCACCTCAGACGCAATTGTAGCACATTACAATAGTTTTCAGGACCAGAGGCGAATTTTGTGGCGACAAACTTGACGATTTACATTCCAAGATAGATGCTTGCACACCAAAAGTGAAATATTCGCAACAACAAATTTGTATAGAATCAGTTCCTATGCTACTGTTGTCACCACTGACTGGTGTGGTGATACATTGCTCACCTCTGGTGTGTGAGGACCTTTAGAGACTTCTTTGAGTTGTTTTGATAACTAACATATCTTATGTCACTATTTACTATTAAATCTTCATGATAAAAATACATGATGAAAATATTCTGTTGCTTTTACTCTAGAAAAGCATGCCATTTAAAAACAAAGTAGTTATGGGTCTACTTTCTTCACTATTTTACCCTTGAAATAAATCAGCTTAAGATATGCTCAGAAATATTTAGTATGCAAAGTTAGAGAAATATGAATTACCTGTAACAACATGCTATCACATACTATGCACGAATAGTATTGGTTCTACTGAATTGTAGTTTGGATGTATCACCGTCATGGTATAAATTCAAGTAAAACATTTCCTCCACATTCTCTGCGTGTATAATAGAATATTTCAATTCACATTTTCCAGATTTATTTTCTTCCTGATTTTTTAAAAGTCATGTCCTTGTCATGTGATTAGAACAACTGACTTGATATAATACTGAATCACACATCTGAGTTTCTGTCATCATCGCAGAGTTCAAATGGACTGTTGCTAGCTACCACCAGTAATCATAAAATCCCATTAAATAAGGATAACATTATTTTGACTTCCTACAACAGTGGTTAACCATCCCTACAACTGTAGTTAACTATCCCTATGCTGGAGGCTCTATATAGAGCAGTGATACTGATCACATCCAGCAGGGAGAGGGTTAATGCATGTATTTTCACATTCTGGGCGGCAATCCCCCCTTTGGGGATGACAAGAATCACTTCCTTCCTCCGATTTTCAACAGGAAAATTTCCGCTGTTTTAATCCCATCCATAACAATTTGTAAATGTTAATGCGGGAACTGTGAAATGTGTCCCCAATCTACGATTTAGTATCTGCAGCTTTAAGGTCTCCCACATCTGCAATATCTGCAGAATTCGCACATTTCAGGAACACGAGTGCATAAGAAGTAGGGTTGTAATAATATTACTAGGCCCATGACAAAAAGATTATATTTTTTTTATCAGTTCCGGATTCATAACATAGGCTACGGTAATCTTTAATAACCAGATTCTCAACAGATTAAAATTTAATACATTTGGAGGGGATTAACTTATTTCTCAAGAAATGTCTCAAATAGATTGATTGATTTGTTGTTTCATGTCACTGAGGCAATATTTCACCCATACGCGATGAGCTCAAAAATTATCACACGAAAAAAACCCAGGGTATTAGCCAACTTTATCCCTGGAAGAATCAGAATAATTTCTGTGCATGGCATCTCGTGTTGCCTTAAACAGGAAGAGGGTTAAAAATAGAAACATCCTTGAAGCGTTCAATGAACCATCAGTATGATTTTATCAGAGCCGTGTAACCTGCTCAAGTGATAGCTGTTGGGATCTAGTGGCGAACATCTACTGTTAATCAATACATCAAGAAATCAACACTAAATTAGTTATGACCGAATCATTTTCTAGGTTTCATAATGCATTTCACATCAGGACTGTATGGCTGAGTTGACTTTAATATTGCTGGACTCCATCAATGTTGATCTTGTTTGCAATTTCGAAAGGTTAAGTATTCTCAAGGGGACGAAAAGGTATCAAGTATTCATACCACTTCACCTTCACAACGTCCACATAGACGGATCTCAATGGAAAACGGCAGAATTCCGTACACGAGCATCTCACTTCTCAGCAACTTGAGAAATTTTGTTTAAAAAAAGAAATGATTTCTCTATTTTCTTGAGTAGAGGTTACGGCACAATCTCAGAAAAAGCAGATAGTAATTTGAAATTGCTCGATCAATATTTCATTTGGCATTCGAGAAAAAAAATCCATTTGCAAATTTCATCAAAATGAGAATATCTTAAATATTTTTCTTTTCTTTCTACTGACATTTGAAACGTAATTTTCCAAAACATGAAAAGATAACAAGATAGGCAACTATGTGTAGCAGCCACAGAAAACCTCCTAGCTGAAGAGCCAATGGCGGTACTACTAGGTGTCTGCTCGTGCCAACTTATCACATTGTACTTACACATATTTTTATTCAGTTTTAGACTCTTTCTCTTACAACACAAAACACAAAAGTTATTGCAAAGATAATTGACATTTTGGTTAATGAGATAAGTCACAAGATTCATATATGTATACACAAACACTCTGAATACTGAAGACTTTCCTGTACTTAACGAATAAACACTGCGGTTGATTTATTGAGAAAACTGGACATTAGACATACATCTTATGAAAACACGGCCTCAGATCGATGGACTAATAGTCTCCACAGATCCTGGTGAGTGTTATCGTTGATCTCCTACCAGTCTACTCCTTGTCTACTGATTGTCTACAGGTGGTCTACCGCCTATCTGCTGCATAGATCACGATGTCGCAACATGACACAGAGCTCATTTGCCATATATTATTTCTGACATCCTCGATCAATTCTTGTGAGCAGTGAAAAACCGGATATAGCATTGAGATTCAGATATTGCATGAAATCCTGCCTCGGTTGCTGTCATGGATACTGGACTATTCCGAGTCCCAATTTGTCAGACATCATCGAAAATACCAAATACCAAACACATTCTATTCTGTGGAATTCAAAAGAGGCTTGTGGGAGGAGTTGGGGATTGGGGAGGCGGGAATGTATTCCATGATTGGAAATTACGCATCTATGATCGCGATGAATTCAAGCATTGGTCATGCATGAACTGGCAGGTCTAGTTATCTCCCTTTGTCCATTCTCCTGGCAGGAGAGTCGGTGCCAACAGCGTTCATTGATGTTGGCTATGGAATCAAATTAGATTAAACGCTTAGTTGTATTTGTTCTAGGAGTCTGTACATGGCAGCTAGGGCCGCTGTTTACTTACACTCTGTACACACACAAAGGAAGATGTTATCCTTACAACTTATCACAGACAGATTGTTTTTGCTTAAAAAACACAGTGAATACTTTTCTAAGTCTACATCGGTTTAGATTTCAGATCATGTGATTATGACATGCCTTTCTTGCTGAAAATAAGTCATAATTCTATCTGGAAGACTGAGAAGCAGCAATTTCAAATAAAAATATTTGTTTTTAATTGATATGAATAAATGTACTTAATTAGTTAGTATTGTTTTCATAAAGTACACATATATAACAAAAAAAATTCAATATTATTGAAATTAACAACATAAAATTGTAAAGTAAAATTGTAACATCTCTGGTTAACAGAGAAATTCATATATCACTTACATTAAAAAAGAAAATCAATGTATATTCTTCAAACATGTAAAGGAAGCTGAAAAAACAACAATGACATAACCAAACATATCACGCAGGACACTCATGGACAAGATTGGTCCCTGTAAGGGAGAGCCATGTTGGATGGGTGAGACTATACATAAATCTCTGTTTGTAAACATGGTAAGTCTAGTCAGTGCGTGTGTGTGCCACCTGTTAGATCCCTACTTCTACTGTCGTCACCCTCGACAGACCATGTCATGTTTATCCAGTCTTACACTGGTAACATCCTATTGTCTACATTAGTCGTTCCATAGTCTCCATGTTTCTACCACCTCAGAAGGCATGTCGTCGTGGCCAAAGATACAGCTTGTTCTACACGCAAACTGTCAAGAAAGAGGTTTGTAGAACGAAAAGCAATCGAAAAAAATATATTGTGAAGAATAGAAAAAGGAAATGGTTGAGAAAGTGGTTTGTAGCAAAACCTTGAGCATGCGAAGTTGCATCTATAGGTAAAGGTCGTGGGTGAGAAAGTGGTTAATAAAAAAAATAAAAAACCACTGCTCGAGGTTGCGTACACAAAAGAGATGGTAGTGAAAGTGTTTTGTGGACAAAGAAGATAGTGGTTAATAGTAACACCCACTGAACCACGAATGTTAGACAGATGAACAAGTTTGGAACGGAATCGCAAATACAGAGGCTTAGACATTCTCCCACATGCACTGGGAGCATTCATCTAGAGTTCTCATCTGTCTACAGTGAGCACTCGCACTGCCGATGTGTGGAAAACAGCTTTGCTTGGCAGATACCTCGTCATTCGGAAGTTTTTACTTCAGTTTGTTTAATGCACCATATGCCATAAATACCTGCGGATTCGTTAGAAAAGCAAAATTGAATTTCCAATAAGGGACGCATGAATACCTGGTACTGAAAAAAAAAGCTTTCTGATTAATTGATTTTAAGATTAATGGAAAACCATTGCAAATTTTTCAGTTAATCATCTCGTTTTATTTCCTCCGTACTTGTCCCCTTGCATTAGGCCATCGTGGCAACAAAAAAAAAAAAAATCAATTTGCAAATTTCATTTATTGCGTCGACACTGCATAAAGTATATCTTCTTTCGCTCCATTGGTATTAGTTCCTGGTAGTAATTGACTGTGATATTATTGATAGATGAAAAGGAGCACTAATCAAACCGAGGTATGTTATACAAATTCCGAGCTCTCTCACCGTAATAAAGCTTATTGAACGAGAAAGGGTTGAATTCCATACACTATATCTTTCTGGACATGGAATTTCACCACGGCTATGAACAGATTCCAATCCCTGTTGACAGAAGAGAACTTATGGATTTTTCCTTACGCCACGCGAGATAGAGAAAAAAACAGTTGGCTCTGATTGAATTAATTCACGGAATGACTGGAGTGGAATTATGGGTGAATTACGCGATCAAAGACTGTTTTCCTAATCACAACTTGTGAATGTAATTAAGTAAGCTGGCACAAGCGGTAACAGATAGATTAAATATTTGGAGGTCTTCATACTAGCGTCCGTACAACTGGTTACAAAAGACGCGTGGTAATACCATTTCAGCAGCAAGAATGTCGTCTCGAATGAACAGGAAACTACTTTTTCAGGTTGTTAAAAGTGATGAATTCCATTACAGAGACATTTGAAACTGAATAATTGAGCAGCAGTTTGAACCAATGCCACATGGGTGCACTTCTCTTAAAGAAATATCGTTTTACACCCGCTGAAACTATTATTCCATGAATATCCATATTTTACATTAAAAAAAACAACATCTTAAACTTATGCGCATCATTAAAATGTGTTTACTTCCAATTTTGTAGTAATCATTTTTAATTGGACAAGGTAGTACTTGGAATATTTCACCAAAATATCAGAAAAGGAATTAGAAACAAATCTAAATCTCAAAACATTTTTTGGGGGGTTTGGTTTCTGTAAAGGTAATGATTGAAGATAAGCTTGAAGATTACTTTCTAAAAGTGTTCTCTGAAAATGATTTTTAGTGAGGTACTAAGGTAACAAACTGTCAGCATCTTTGAGGTTGATGCCAAGGAAGTGTTCCTGGTGAAACTATTTTACATGTGGGAGGCAAGCAGTGGCAATGGCGTAACAAACAGTATAAGAAAACCTGTCTGAACCAGATAGATGGAGAGATGGGGATATGGGAGGGGCGAGAGAGAGAGAGAGAGAGAGAGAGAGAGAGAGAGAGAGAGAGAGAGAGAGAGAGAGAGAGAGAGAGAGAGAGAGAGAATTGAAAGGAGAAAAATAGACTTGAAGTGAGAAAAAGAAAGGAGAACAAATAGATGGAGAGAAATAGAATTGAAATGAGAAAAAGGAAGGAGAAAAAAAATAGATGGAGAGAGAGATAGAGATAGAGAGAGAGAATTGAAAGGAGAAAAATATATGGAGAGATAGAAATATAATTGAAGAAAAAAATAGTTGGAGAAAAAATATATGGAGAGAGAGAGATGGGGAGAGAGAAACAGAGAGAGGGGAAGGGAGGAAAGAACATCAATGGGAGATATAAGAATAATGAAGGGAGACAGATGGAAAGAAAGGTGCACACTAATAGAACAGTGGGTTAGACAGGGGATAGAGACACAGAGATGGATGGAAAGATACAGGGCCTGTGTGTTCTGTAAACATGTGGACAACTAAAGTGCATGTTCCATGTACAGACGGGGGCGATTGGCTTGGCACAAACCTCGTGTTTTAACGAGATTAAAGTCTCGCATCCCCGATTGAAAGTTTACCGAGACATGCCTTCCCACACGGATTTCCGTAGAGAAGTTACATTGCGTGCAGGACCGGCGGTCCTGCCGTCGTCCTACTGGGAAATATCCGCTGTTTCCAGTCACCGGGTCCAGCAATCCGGCGGAATATTCCGCGATTCCTTCGGGTTTAATTCATCAAAATTCTCTACACACAAGGCTAAGCAGGTAGCTCTTTATGGAATTCTTTCATCATCCAATTGACGAGATGTTCAAACAGCAGGCCAGATGCCGGGCAAATAATAACTTTCACGTGTTTGCAGCTTTCTTGTGGATGCAAAACACATAGAGCAAATATTTCTAAATAAAAAAAACTACTGTTTATATAAAATAGTAAGGCCAGTGACCTTACATACATATAAATAAAATATGATAAAAGAAATATGGTACATAACAATATTACAATATTAAAACAATGAAAAAGCATGTTTTTGCAAACCATGTAAGACACATTATTTATAAATGTCTGGTGAGCATTTTTTCATCATTAAATAAACATACCAGTGTCTTTCAAGGTTGGACATTCTGATGGTTGTGAAGCATTCACATATCATTGTTTAAAAAATGGCAATAGACAATTTATCCACCGTGAATATGATAAAGGATAAGTAATTACATAAATAATCCCACCATCCCATGTAGTGCATAATTTCTATACTATCTTTTTCTATTACATGTACATAACAACCTATCTTCTAATTCAACAAGAAGACAAACCGTACATAAGGTATATACTTGTGGTATCAATCACAGTTTGTAAAACTAGAGAATGTCACTCGTAGTGAATAGAGCTTGTGGTTGCCATTCATATAGGGTATAGCTAATGATAGTTACGCACGTAACTATAGGTAGTGGTCATCACTCATAATGTATAGCTTGCTAATTGTCACTCAGATAACTATAGCTAATGATTATCATTCGCAGTCGTAGTGCTGATACAAGCTTGGAAAAACAAGTATGAAAACATTTGATTTTAAGTACCGGTAGTCAACACTGCAATAATGTCAGTCAAGAAATACAAGCATTTTGAAGGTTGCCAAATCTAGATTCGATCACAATTAATCACATCCGATAATATAACCAGTTATAAAAGCTACACATCCACCAGTCAATCCACGTGGATATTATGTTATCGGCTTATATCCACTCATGCCAAAAGTGATTACTTAACGAGATGGATTAATTTTTTGAAAAAGATATTTCAATATGTACGCCTGACAGCTGGTGAATACGACTCGTTATCATTTCTCCAATCAGTGACGACCAGATGACAACAGTGACATGCAACAAATCAATCTGCCAGGTACTCTTTTTATGACACGTAAATGGTAATGTCACCTCAGTGACAATTGACAGTCAGCATAAAACCTTCCCAGATTGTCACGACATATTGACGTTATTATTTTCACAAAAATATATTTAAGTCCAAATAACATATTACGGACATTGATGGATGATATTTTCCCATCTATCAAATATCTAAATTCATTTAAAATCTTTTTAAAAAATAATTAATATTTGCAGGCGAAGTGGCATCAGATAAAGTGCATTCGACTGTACAAAGTTATTGTTACGGTAACACCCACCACGTCTTCCTAATTCCAGCTTAATGTCTCCCTGATTGGTCAGTCTACATTCAAACATATTCGGCATTTACCGGTAAACAACCTGCTGAAATATTAACAGCAAGGTCAGCTCCTAAAGCATGCTACACGCATTTTGTAATTAAAGCATAGGTAGGAGTGAATATGTGATGATGTGGGAGATAGGCCCGCATCGATCTGAGCGTGGCCGAGTGTTCTGGGGGCTCACTGTCTTGCTCACACATGTGGAATCGCTACATCTGCAGTGAGCATAGCTCTAGCATAACAGTGCCGCTGCAGTCTATGGCTCATATCTGTAAGAGTACCGCGAGTACTGCGCACCGCACTGGATCACCTCAGATGTCAGGCAGGATATTTAGATGCTATTTATGTATTCTTGGGTGGAAATGAGGAATTCAAAATAGAAACTAGGAAAATAGGACCTGGTTTCTGATCCAAAATATATTCCCCTGACTGAATCATTACAGACCTAATTAATACATTTTTCAAAATTATTCAACAAGAAATTGATACTTAATAAATTATTGGACTCTTCATAAATATCATTACAAATAGCATCGTGATCTAACACATAAACTGCTATTATATGCTCCAAGAGCACACGAGATAATTAATCAAATCTTGCCATCCTTCATCAGCTACCAAAATGAGTGGGCAAGGTGCTTAACCACACTTGTCCCACTATCAGACAAGCCAAAGTAATGGCGAAAAATGGCACAAAAACTAAAACCAATTGTCATGTGTACTATTTGAAAAAAATGCTGATGATGGTAAAAAGTTTAATGGCCAGGCGCACGCACACTGATACTTCCCAGTTCATCAACAGGACACCAAAAGTAACAAGTTCATTAGAAGAAATGGCCAAGAACAATCAACGAGGAAAAAGAAATGGCCAAATTACGACCGTTTGAAGACGACAGCGTGGCGAGTGCATCTCCATCGAGTCGCAGTGCACGTGACTGGAGTGAAGCTTGTATTGATTGGACGACTGATAAATGATGCAGAAGCCGGTGCGCCAGTTGCGATTCACGCCAAAAAAAAAGGACAATATGGTCCCCAAGGGAGGTAATCTTGTAGATGCATCAAGGTTCCAACACAACCTCGGATTCCAATGGATGTCTTCAGGGGCTGGTCGGGAAATTAGAATCGACACTTAAAAATATCTTAAAAAGCTAAAGTACTTCATAATATCTACGTTAGAGACTGGATTTGATATCAATTATATTTTAAATGTATAATTTCAATAACATGAAATCCCAAGTTGAATTTTATCTTGATATTCAGATTGTAACTTAAAATTAAATGTCAGTAATACCTTCGATATCACAAATGTTTGTAACTCGAATATGATATACAAAAAATCGCAAACAACAGTTACAGCTTTGCTCAGTCTTGAGATATTGTAAACTTACAACCCCCGATATCAAAGTTTAAATATTTAGTAGTCAGACCCCGTTATACCGGACATTTCCGTTATTGTTAAAATTTGACCGGTAAGCGAAACAACTGGATCATCGGATCAATCATTCATCAAGTTAAAGAAATATAGTAGGAAATCCATAGTTGACCGGTAAGCAGAAAAACTGTTATCTGCACGGTTTTTAGTGGAAATCATAATATACAATATAATTATATCAGTCTTCCTACATAAAATGATCCAGACATCCAGAAATTCAGTTATTCGCACGATTTTACCGGGAACACAACCGTCCTGATAAACGGGGGGGTCGACTGTAATGGAGACCATTATTACGGGGTCTGACTAGTTATTAATGGTGCCAGTTTAAATATCCTAATTTGCATGACTAATAGATTTGCTCTGGATTCTCTGCTACAATGTCAGACATATTGGAATCCAAAGACCTCAAAAGACCACTCAACGCCTCTTCTAGTCCAACCAAATCGAAGATAATCCCGATCTTTTTAGCCAATTGGACCTATTTCTAACAACAACCACAAAACAACAACAGACTGAGATGTGTGGTAACTCAACCATGGCGTGACAACCAAATCGAAGATAATGCCGATCTTTTTAGCCAATTGGACCCATTTCTAACAACAACCACAAAACAACAACAGACTGAGATGTGTGGTAACTCAACCATGGCGTGACACACCCAGTTACGCCATTATTCCATGTTGTTACATCTCGGCCAATTGGACCAGAACACAAGGTTGCTTTGCTTCAAGCTGTTACCAAAAAGGCGGAATGCAATATATAACTAATTACACATGAGACTAGAAAACAACAGCTGGACTCATACAGCTGTGTCAAACATACAATGTATACTACGTATATATGCAGAACTTGCTACATTATACATAAGCTAGGTCATACCGAGCACTATAACGATAACGAGATCGTTGATGTTTTTAATGCAGTACCTGATAACACTGCAATGATAACAATAATGTTATTTTGTTAGTTTGACTGTTATTAAATTCATAACTTTTTTTTGTTGCTATTGGGCTCAGTATGTCAGTAGCTTAACATATACTCAACAAAATTAATTAAGGGCCATAACATATTTTGTAAGGAAGCTTCTACCACATTTTGGAACTCATCTTGGGGAATCTGGCACCATTCTTATTCCAGTGTGTCTGCAAGTTCTTGGAGTACCTGGAGACTGTAGGCATGTGGGAATTCTTCGTTGTTAAAATAATATAGAACTAAACGTAAATGTGGCTATGGGGTCCGTGGTTAATTTTGGTAAGGATACGTAACATAGCTCCTAGGGGTTGAATGACCTAGGTCCATCACACTAAGTGAAGTTTTATTAATGATAACACATCGTAATGAAGTGTGTGGATGAGCGTGGATTAGACAAGGGCACAGCGCTTTAGGGCATCTCCAGTTGCCTTCAGCATGGAGAGAGTTAAATAACACATTTCTGACCTCTCACCACC
>JAULBP010159355.1:0-15099 GCA_032355345.1 Lepetodrilus pustulosus | reverse complement strand
TCGTTTATTAGACGAAACAATCACCTTGATGTAGACTACTGTTGTATGATTATTTCACTAAGACTTCATCATGAAACAAACAATGTACTGGGTATACAACACAACATTGTAGAGTAGATGTGGGGTGATTGATGGAGGTGTGGGAGGTACAATACAGATGTATGGAGTAGCTGTGGGGTGATGGAGGTGTAGGAGGTACAATACAGCCATATGGAGTAGCTGTGGGGTGATGGAGGTGTAGGAAATACAATACAGCCATGTGGAGTAGCTGTGGGGTTATGGAGGTGTAGGAGGTACAATACAGCCACGTGAAGTCGATGGGGGGTGATGGAGGTGTAGGAGGTACAATACAGCCATGTGGAGTAGCTGTGTGGTGATGGAGGTGTAGGAGGTACAATACAGCCGTATGGAGTAGCTGTGGGGTTATAGAGGTGTAGGAGGTACAATACAGCCATGTGGAGTCGATGTGGGGTGATGGAGGTGTATGAGGTACAATACAGCCTTGTAGAGTAGCTATGGGGTGACAGAGGTGTAGGAGGTACAATAAAGCCTTATGGAGTAGCTGTGGGGTGATGGAGGTGTAGGAGGTACAATACAGCCATGTGGAGTGGTGGAGGTGAAGGGGTGGGTAGAGAGAGGTAGTGGAATGGAATGACAACAAGGCACAACTACGATGAAATGCTTCAACAGGTTTTGCTATGGAACCAGATGTCCTTTGATTCCCAAGGGAAGAATTCCATTCAGATATATCTATATAAATACAGCAACGGTACATTGCATTGTGTCTACACTCATGTTTATAAATCATTATCAGGCCATATGCGTTCTATGGATGGACAGTAAAGCCATTCAAATATGATGATTGTATGATCCGAAATTTGCTTGGCATATTGTGACAGAGCAATTTTCGCCTTTGATCGCCTTTTGATCGTAATGGGTATCCTTGACCAAATATTGTTACTACTTTAACATTACTTCTGCGTGACATCTGGAGATACCCTATAGAGGCAGAAATAGTGATTAATTCTACATGGTAGATGGTTAATAAGTGAATGTGTCATGATGTAATATTAACAATAGAGCTATCACAGGGACAGTAAACACATTTCAATGCTTATTCAGTATTAATTACGAGTTTTAGACTTGATTGCCAAATATTGGTGGCTAATTTCTGATAGAGTTTAAGCCTTTAATAGTAATCATTCACTGTCCTATAGGGCAAGTGTGATTGTCACCCGCAGAAAGAAGGTTAACGCTACAGTAGTACTGTATGACATGTAGACCTACAGTCTGTACATGTAATACATACACACTGAGAGTTGATAATGATCAAGCAGGGATACTAATGCGGAATTCTTTAATCCTGTTTTTTCCTTGAGAAATGTTCACCCACCATCGTTGTAATATATCTTACAATAAGCTCACCGTGGTGTAAATCTGTGTACAGAAACTGATCTATTTTTACCTGCGTGAATGTAGACACAATGGCTTTTAATGTGATGAGATGGCCTCTTTATGTCTCCCCTTCATCCCAAGTTATGAAGTGTGACCTCATTTTCGACATATTTATGCACATTGAAAATTCAGTTATAACATAAATTTACATCAACACTCACTTTGAATGTAGATAATTAAGTTAGTGTCTGGGGTATTTATCCTCAGAGAAAAAAAATTCGTATTGGATGCTTAATTTATCAATTTAAAGTGAAATGGTGTTTATCTTGAAATTATTGTAAGGCTTTGTTGCAGCCTTTTATTCAGTTTATTTTTAATAAATAAATAATTTTAGGTGGATAAAGTTACTTTTCATGTATTTTTTATTTACTTTTTATTCTAAGTGTAGCCTACACTATTTAAGTCTGCAATAAGGCTTCATATTTATCTATCATTATATCAATTATACTTCCAAATTTAAAAAAGGCATTTATTTAAAAAAGATAGTTACTATGATTTGCAAACAAGACAATATCTCCATTGATGATATCATTGTCATAATTCATTCTCTGTTTGAAGTGAGTCAAACATCTAATTTGAATGTTCAAAGACTGAAAATTGAAAGGATGAAAGAAAAATTTTAAGGTGCACATTTCCTCCTGGAAAAATTAAAGTAGACCATTCAACAAGAACCTCCATTATATCAATATGGCCGACTGTTGGTTTGTGAACAACGAGGTGATGCTCCGAATCAGATGAGATTTTGATGATAGCCAGGAGAACTAATGGACAAATAACTGCTATCCTTCCTCTCACTGGTCAACAGAACTTTGACCGCTTGACCAAGACCTGATTTTATCATGTGTCAATATGTGATGATGGCCCATCATGTCCTGATATGCATCTTGATATTGAGGGTCAATGGGGGGTGGTGTCATCTGTTTTAATTCAATTTAAAACCAGTCGTAATTAGTGAGTATTTTAACATATTTTATTTTATAGCTAATTTTTCTTATTGTAAACAATATATATTTAGTCTAATGACATCACAACATTTCTTTTATTAATATGAGCTTAAATGTAAATAGAAAGCATTTCCACTGAGTATTTCTTTTCTCAGTATAGATATTAAGTATTGCTGGCTCAATCATGTAGAGCCTCATATCGTGACCAGTCAGACATATGAGTTGAAGATGAATAACAATTAACGTAAGCTGTTCATGAAATTTAATTATGTCCATCTGATATAAATTATCATACAAATTGTACTTCAAAGTATGTTTGATTGAATATTGAGCTAATTTAGCAGAAAGTAGAAGTTGTTGAGATTGATATATCCTGGGAATATATATAGCATCTCCAGATATCATAATTAAATGAATCCCTTTTTGTTTTGGTATGGTCAAGTTCAGAAATTCCTTTTCTTTCTGCTAATTATCTACAAATATTGACATCATTGGCATACAATCACAGATTCAATGAGCACATAACACTATATTAGAGTAATAAATGCAAACTACATTCATATGTGATACTTATTATCAACTTTATATCACCAAAATCCCAGTCATTGCACATTGGGGGAAATTCAATCTCGCAGTTAGATGTTCTAAAGGCAAGATAATTAGAACTATGTTCCGTTTATTAAAATAAAACATGATTTATTTTTCTTAAATACAGGTATTGAGTGTTGGGAATAATTATTCGCACTGCTATTACTCACTAACCATATTACTGTACACAAGGGAGACCTAAAATTCTTAGTAAAACACATTTAATAAATTGAAACAAATAAATAATTAAACAAACACACACAAATTAATTAGTGTATATTAAATAAATAAATAAATAAATAAACAAATGAATAAATGGAAAAATACATACCTGGTAAACAAACAAATAAATAAATAAATAAACAAACAAACAAACAAATATACAGACAAACACACAAACAAATGAATAAATAAATATATATTTTATAGATAAACATAATAATAATAATAATAATAATAATAATAATAAATGTATGTAATATAGACATAATGGAAGTTAAAATGAAGGTTCAGGAATGATAGATCAGCAATGAAAATATGGTATATGTACCAGAGTATGCTAAATTCAATTACTGTACGGTTTTAAGTGTATCCTTCAAGGAAATGGATACACACTGGTGTAAATCTTTCAAAACAAAATGTCTGACATACTGCAACAACCAAGAAATGTGGGACTCCTTGTGGAAGTTAATGAAATTTGATGAAGAAGAAAACAGAGTAACAGAACGCAGACCGGTATGAGAAGATTTTGGCATTGGCATGATGCACCACCACACATGTGGCACTTGTTAACATAGATGGTGTTCAGACGCACGATTGTTTAGTTTGTGATTAGTGAAATAGGTAGGTATAGCATATCTATACCAAAATAGACGATTTGCGGAAGGCTCCAAATTATGGAATTTAGTCCTACATAGGATTTGGAATCTTGATGGCTTTTTTCCAATTTTGAAGTCATTTGGCCTTTAGTTCATTGGCTATCAATTTTCTTTGAAGTTGGCACAGCACCTGATGAGAAGAGTCCTATCACTTTCAATGCATTAATGAAAAAGTCTTATTTTACCACAATTATTGAAAAATATTATTACATGTATTTCTTTTAAATATTATTTTTCTTTACATTTTCCAACCTGTTTTATATGATTAAATACACTGCCAAGTTAGTTTAGATTCATCAACAATGACATCATTGTAATTTAAAGATTGTATGTCGAAATACTGCTGAATTGCAACCTAATTTAACAGAACCAGATAAATCTTTCAATTTAACAGATACCGCCACAAGCATTTGGCAACTTGTTAGAAAGCAGTCATGGCATTCGTTCCACAGAACTATTGTAGCCCTACAAGAGTCATAACTCCATGATAATATATGGTAGTTACGACCCTTGTAGCGCTATTTATCCTACTGTGGAATAGGGGCCAGATGGTGGACATCTAAGATATACTGTTTGTTGTTGGAACATTTTACAGTGAAATGTGTCACTGTCTGTGTCTGTCTGTCTGCCTTTCTGTTTGTTCTGTCTGTCTGTCTGTCTGTCTGTCTGTCTGTCTGATGTGTCTGCCTCTCTGTCTGTCTGGTGTGTCTGCCTCTATGTCTGCCTCTAGGTCTGTCTGTCTGATGTGTCTCCCTGTCTGTCTGCCTCTAGGTCTGTCTGTCTGATGTGTCTCCCTTTCTGTCTGATGTGTCTGCATGTCTGCCTGTGTATGTATGTCTTTGCCTCTCTGTCTGCCTCTATATGTCTCTGTCTGTATGTCTCTGTCTGCCTCTATGTCTGCCTATCTGTCTGTCTGATGTGTCTGCCTTTGTCTGTGTTTGCCCTCAGTTTGTCTGTCTGTCTGTTGTCTATCTGTCTCAATGTTTGTCTGTATCACTCTGTCTCTCCCTCTGTTTGTCTGTGTGTGTTCTTTATGTCTAGTCTGTCACTGTCTGTCTGTCTGTCACTGTCTGTCTGATGGACAGAGACAAATGAACTCTCCTAGAATGATAAGATATTTTTTGCATCTGGATTCACTTAAACTTCGGCATAGATAAAACGGGTGAATAGACTTCTTGAAATTTAAAGCCACCGTTATCTGAATTGTTTACAGTTGAATAAACATCATGCTTTTTATTACTAGTTTTTTTCCTGAATGTTTAAATATAGAGCTGTATCAAATAAAAAGTATTTATGCTCCATTATGTTTCATCAGTGTTGGTAGTATTATTTGGGATTGAAATATTATCAATTGACACAAGATAGGTCTATATTTTTTCATGATGTTAGCTTATACTGCAGGTTATGGCATAATTGAATTATTGTCAACGTCCTTTCAACATTCCAAAAGACTCTTCTACATCTTTGTTGAATTTCATGATAGTCATCAGAGGAAGTCTCCTACAACTGTTTGTTTTCAGAAGAAAACTGAGCCGCAAATCTCTCTATGAAAATATTTGTCCTATGACACTGATCAGTGATGATAGTATCTGGGTAAACACGAATACTTAGGCATTACACATCCTTGCTGAAAGAATGCCCTACCAATAGAGGTAACTCTCAAACTCGTTTCCATTTATACACACTGTACCAGATAGCGGACACACAATGTTTCGTGCTCACGCCCTGTGGTGGGAAGATTTGAAGTCGAGTTCCATATAAAAAATAAAATTGTATATATATGTCACCTGATAATAGCTTCCTGGAATTTTGGTGAAAGTGATGAGTCAATTATATAAAATATTGAATGGTCAACTTTTTATTGCATAACATCTGTTTTCTAAGAAAGCTCTCTGATTGTCTAAATAATATTTTACAGCAATTGAAATTACCCCTAGTCCACTAGCCCAGGCCTTTTCTCCCAATGCTAAATGTATCCTAAGGACTAACAGAAATTCATGTCTTGTTGTTTGTATCACTATTCAGGCTAGTAAGTTTTAAAGTTAGTTTTGATCACTATTTTATAGGACCAATCATATTTCTGATAACACAATATGTGGCCATCTGTGACAGAGTATGCCTACTCCAACGGAGTGTGTGTGATGAGCGTGCTGTGTCGGGAGAGAATGGCTGCAAGAGTATGAAGACAGAATTGTATCCTTGGCAAAACCAGCTAATTATCAGTGTTATTCTGTGGATATTTTTGGAAGATACAAACTTAACTGACTCAACTGATCCTTCAACAAGACATCGGCCATGGAGTATTTAGGCTGGTTCTCTCGTCCTATTAATACTTTTTATGACTCTTGAGACAGGTGGAAAGAGTAGGTGGCAATTGGTATGCATCCGTTTGCTTGACTCCATTTTCCAGTTGTCTTTAACATTCACGGAATCGTTCTTGCCCCACACAGAGACAGGCTGAAAAACTTTTGATGTCACCTTTGGCAAGTGGCTTAGTTTGAAAATGCATCTGTTTGCCCAGCAATGGATCAGATGCAAATGTAAATGGTGAACATCTAGCTCTTCAAACAGCAGTTTTGGTTGTATACTTCCCAGGGAGTTGAGAAGGAAAATGAAGGAACACAGATCCTTTGGCATGGACTGAGGTAATAAATTATTGTGTAACACTTTGAACATGGTTTTGAGCAAGGATATTGCTCATTATTAGTAGACATTATTATGATTAACTGACAGTTTTTAACCTTTCTATGATCTAGCAGGGCCGTTTGTCTATTTATGATAATTTGAGTGGCCATGTTTGACAAGGTGCCTAGACTATTGCAAGATCCCAGGCCCCAGGAAATATCTCAAATAGTCCAATTCAATGAATCACCCATGAATAGTTAAGAAAGCCAGGAGGTCATGATTGTATCATCAATTAAACTAGGTTTTTTTTACTGCAGAAGTTGAAACTCTATGCAACGTGCTATCAAATTTGATACTTTCCATACTCCGTAAAAGCCCCATATGTTATCTTAATGGAGGTCGCTCTGTTGGTGCAGTAAATAACCGTTCTTCTACTATCAGAAATATTTAAGAGGATTGTAATGTGATGTATTTGTTTTTAATCCCCACCTATCAGTCTATCAGCGAGATCACTCATTATGGGATATGAGGACACTTGCAATGTATGCCAACTAAATCTGCCTCAAAGAGAACACCCACCAGAACAGAACAGATTTTCTCATAAAGTCACATGTGACATGGAGAAATACAGTAAATTAGTGAAAGATTCTTGAAAAATACTCTAAGCCCCAATACAAGCAATATAATAAAAACATAAAAGTACTACTAAAGAGTACACCCACTGAATACACCCATGTACACAATTGACACATGAGGCTTGGGGAATGGTTCCATGCCTTTAGTAACACAACTGATCATTTTATCTTTTATTTTATCAGAAAAAAAGTGTCTTTTTAATCCCATATAAGTGGAGGATAAGATTTAACATCATTTGAATTGGTATATCTCAAACTACTTGTAAATATAAGATTATAGAGATGGAGTGCAGCAACTACTGAATTCTGAATCTTTCCATTTAGCTGGAAGATTTCAGCAGTGACGCCAAGCAATAAATCACTCACTTTGGAATGTTGAATTATCTTTAGGTGAAGTTTTATGCAATAATATATGCAGAGTAGTAAAGCACTGTCTACATTGAAAATCACAGATCAAGGGTGTTGAATTAGATACTGAAATTGCCCATTAGCACAAAATCCAGTATTCGAGCCACAGTCTTCATCTTCCACAGGCTTCCTACACTATAACATTCAACCCATACCAAGAGGTCTTTACCAACCTCTAACCCACACCAGTGGCCTAGTGAGTCAACTAATCTATTTCAGAAATTGTAGCTCACCAAAACCCAGTATAGCTCACCATAATCTATAGCTCATTCAAGCCGAAATATCTCACCCATAAAGCTTACCAGTGTCCATTGACTTACTTACCTTAGTATCTTATCTGAGAACCATATCATTTGCATGGAGCTCACCCAAGCAAATTGTAGCTTATATGAGCCAACTATAGATAACCAAAGCCTACTTTAGCTCACTAGAGCCTATTGTAGTTCACCAGAGCCTACTATAGCTTACCCTAGCCTACAATAGCTCTCCAGAGTCTGCTATAGCTTACCAGAACCCTTTAGTTGACCCAAGTTAGCTGTAGCTCTTTCAAGTCAACTTCAGCTCAACAAAGTCTACTGTAGGTAATCCAAATCAACTGTAGATCATCTGAGCTTATCATGGCCTTACATTGTAGCTGAGAACCAATGTATCTACTGCATCTAACTTTGGCCAACTGTAGTTCACTGTGGACTACTGCAGCAAGCTTCAAGCAAGTATTACTCACCTTCTTACGAGTATAGGTGTGTACATGTATGTATACCAGACGTTTGCGAGGCCTATAAAACTGACACCATTTCAGATGAAAAAGCATTAGCCTCCTCCAACTATTGGCGTCGTGAATGACGGATATATGAGGATTTACAGTTGTTCTGTCAGAGCAATATACTTTTGCTGTTCTGGCATTGTTGTTTATGCTCTTCTACACCATTGATCAGCTTTAAAGAGCTTTTCTAAAAGGTGTAGCAGCAGTGATTCATCTTTGGGGGTGGGGCCGGAGGTGGTGGGGCGGGGATGGTTGACAGAGGTGGTGGGTTGGGGGTGTTAGGGTGGAATTCTGCCAAGTTTACCTGTAGTTGAATTATCCATGGCATATGGAGCAGATGTTATTTTGAATGGTTCTTATCAGCGATTTAAAACTGTCACAATTGCATATTTCTGTACTTCATAACATGTCTGTGTTGGTCTGAAGTTCCATGTTTGAAATTAGTGTTTAGCATCATGGATCAGGATCATCTTTCTTGTGAAGACTTTGTTATCTTCATTAAAAAAAATTAGACTGGTGAATATGTTGTCTCAATTTTGTTTGTAGACATTTATTTCCTAATATTATTTTAAGTATCACAAAGTTTAATATACTATAATTCCTTAATTATTATTAATGATGAGATATTGTAAAACAATGCTAATTTTGAATACAAATATAATCTTGGTCCAATTAATTTCATTGTGAAGCATGTTTCCTTAATATAAATATTGAAGTAACTCAAAGTATAAATTAGAAATGGACAGTATGAGACAGCCAAGATTAACCAAGGTATGTCCATAAGCACATAGATAGACCAAAAGGTATTGAGTCAAGATATGCACAGAAAGGTAGTATAGCCTACAGTTATTTACTTGTTGATCACTTTGGGATTATTATATCAAGTTGCATATTAACTGTATCGTTTGTTCATCAATGTCCCATATTGTGGAACCTTATTGGGTAGCTTTTGATTATCTTATCTAGATGTCCTTACCATTTGACTTGTATTAACCATACTATCAATGTATATAGATTTGGGTTTAGTCTACAAGCAAAGAGATGATTTTTATATTCTAAAGTACATGTCTCTTTAACCTTCTTTTTACTGAAGGCAATTAGACATGCCCTATTAAACAGTGACTGTTAGGAATTCAGAAGAGAAATGGTTTAGCAGCTGCCATGTTTTTTTAAAAAAAGAAGTAAGCAGAAACTACTAAAAGTACCATTAGGAATAATTCATGGAAATGTTTTATTAATGCAATCTGAAGATGCTCTTGAAATTCTCTTTAAATTAATACCATCTTACCTCATCCAATATCCATATGTCTAAACCTTATGAGTATTTTGTACAACCGTGAGGTTGGTTTCTAATGCACTATTAGTATGGCTGCCAAAAGTCCCGAGTTCAAGCCTGCTCTGGGTATCTATCGCTTTCTCCAAGTTCTCTTATCTACTACAAGACCATAGCGCTATGGTATCATAGTGGATAAGAGAGCTTAGAGAAATGCTACCCTAGCGTCCTGGAAACATTTTATCCAAGGCAGTTACTTTTCCCTAGAGTGCAGTTAGCATCCTTGGTTCACCAATACCAACTTGAGCTTGTAGGTTACTGCAATGTTCATCGCTACAGGTGTAGCAGGTTCCCTGCTGCCTTAAGCCGACAAGCTGCAATCTGACAAAAATCGTGATGGCAGCTCTAAAATCTTTCCAAAATGCAAAACAAAAACATCCTTTCCTCGAGAAGAAGGAAGAAAGAAAACATTGTTAACCTGACTTCACACAGCTATCATTTAACTAGCAGCTAATACTGTTCTCCTACAACTTTTTCCCGATCATAAAAATGTGACATGGAGACAGATAGTAAAATATGTGTGGATGTATTGATACCATCTGATAAGACTGGTACGGGGAGATTGTTTAGTTAGAAAAACAGTTCAGTTTTGTCTTGATCTTTGACAGATGTCTGCAGGAAGCAAATTCTTGTTACTCTATCTGGTCAGTATCCTGTTGGAATTTGTTAGGAAAACAGTCTCAAATATAATATGATAGGAAAATATCCTGCCCTGTTCAAAGCCAGGTTTTTATGAACGATAGGAGAATACCAAATGATGTATATATAATGTCCATAGCTATTTTGATCTGATAGTCAGATTAATGCATAAATAAACAGGAAGTAAGTAAAATTTGTGAGACATTTGTGAGTTTGGATGGAATTGATAACAGAAAGATCCTTTTGAACTTATTGCACCCCTGAATGTTGCTTCCATACATCGTTCTGGCAAAGTTAGGAGAACATTTAATGAGGAATATAATGTTCAGAGCTAGTTTTGTTAGTTCATAGCCAGATTGATGCATAATTAAGCAGGAAAGACCTAAAAGTGGAAACATCTAGGAGTATGGATGACCTTATAACAAGATCCTAAAACCAGATTGCATAGGGCTCTAGACAGATATATGTCTGGCATATATGGACAAGTTAAATTGCACTGCAGGCAACCTATCTTTAACTTTTAGCACCTTTGGTGCCTTGCAACTTGCCCTGACTAGTCCTGTGGGCAGGTAACTCCAAATGTTACTCCAGGGCCCTGTTACACATGTCAATGCCACTGCAATAGTACCTTAGTTCAGGAAACAAGATCATCTCCATGCACCATTGCACGTATTGCTACTGAGATAACTGATAAGCAGCCTGTAGCATAATGGAGATGAAAGACCTTGTCTACTGCTACACAGTTTTCTTGTCGCGGTTTTTCAGGTAACTTTTGACTGTCATTATTAACAGGAAAACAACAGCTTCTCACTGAAACCTGGTGTTAGCAGCGAGAGACACGACTTCTGTCAGGTTGTTCTCAAACTTCCACTCCTCCGTTGATTGAAAATCTTTTCTATATCAGATTGCCATCTTCCGATAAGGGGCCTTGTACCAAACATTTCAGAATGCTTGGAAATCCTACGGGTAAAGAAACACCAGCCCGGGTACCTAATACTGCCTCTTCTATTTGCTTTAAGATATTGTTAAAGCTGAAATATGCCTCTGTTAGATGTAAAAGTTACTAACAAGTTTGTTCAAGAGATCCTATGGTGGTAACCTAGCAACCATGTAGGCACTAATGGTGGGGTCACAGTGGGCTGATGATGTTCTTGTTTTCAGAGAAAAGATGGAGCTACCAGAAACACCATTGTGGAAATGTAGTACTGTATGCCATTAACCTTTTTTCTGCTGAATCAATTACAAGTACCACTCTCTAGGGAATCTCTGATTACCTCTTAACAGGGAAGTGGTTAACTTTTAAAATAACATGTAGGAAGTCCGTGGAATTTGGAGAGGAAATATTTAATTGCAAAATGTAAGAAAATGATTCATGTTTAATAAATATTTCATCTACATACATGTACATGTAGACGAAGTAGAAACAGGTGGTAAACCTATGCATGTCTGCATTAAAGGTTATCAAGTTAAGAACGGTCATGCCATAGTTTATTATTATAATTTGCTTTCTTCATATCAAGAATGGAAACATTTATGTATTTCTATTCAATGTCTTTTAAATTCTGGAATCTCTTGAAAAGTTATGTCATGGCATTTTGTATTGCTGTTTTCATCTCAAAAAGAAAATGCTGCTTGTAATTTAGGATTAATTATATTGTTTCAATTTAACTTGTCAGTTGATATTGTATATTTGGATCTTACTGAGATTTATCAAGGATCTTAGATTAAATGCTTCAAACTAATTTCAATTTTGCAACACTCTCTCAGTCTTGAAGAGTAATTGTTTTCAGTATGCCAGTAGAAATTGGCTTAGTAGTATAAGAGAGTTGGCGGCGTTCCTTATTGAATTTCTCTGTGTTCATAAAATAACTTCCCGATGCCACGTAGGCAATTTTAATGTTTCTTCTGGACGGCTGTTTTAGCAATTAGTTGGGTGGGCCGATGGTGTAAACACTTCATAAATATTGGGTATATTGAGATGAACATTATAGCGACTTCATTAATACTTGCTAGACTGTTGACAAAGCTGATGACTGGTTTCATTGCGGTTCTGGAATTAATTGAATTTGACATAGTCAATGTCATGGTTACTGTATTAGCTATTGTCATTCTCATGTCATGGTTTTTGTCACAGTAGGTTTTGCTGTCATGATTGTTATCATGATTATTGTCATGGTTATTGTCATCATGTCATGGTTATATTGTCATGGTTGTTGTCATGGTCATGTCATGGCTATTGTCATGTTTATTGTCATAGCTGTTATCATGATTATTATCATGGTTATTGTCATTATCATGCCATGGTTATTGTCATGACTATGTTTAGTATCATGATGATTGTCATGGTTTAAGTCATGGTTATTGTCATTATAATTGTTATGGTCATATCATATTATATCATGGTGATAATCTGGCTATCATCACGACCATATCATGTCGTAGTTATTGCCATTGTCATATCATGTTTTGGTTAATTTCATGGACATTATTATACGATCATTTCATGGTTATGGTGATGACCCTGTTATGGTTATTGTCATGGTCCATAACACATGTCATGGCTTTTGTCATGGCCATTTCACATGTGGTAGGTATTAGAGCATAACTAGATTACCCAGAAGAGGATTTGTGAGATGATGGCATAACAAAGTTAAGACTGCTAGAAGCATTACGAACGACAAGTAAATAGGTTCCATGATTGATAAAATGTCTTAGGAAGGTGGAGCATCTAGTGGTATACGGAGAGTGCTGTGACGTTCTCTATACTAGACTCTTCCATCATGCTAGATGTCTGTTACACTGACAACTGTTTTAAATGGGTCTATAGTAAGTACTCGTGTTCTTAGAACATAACTCCTGCGCACTCTATACCCCATGGGGGATGCCGATGCCTTTAATGTTGGCTGGAATTTAGAGGGTTAAAAAAGAATAATGGTTGGAGGGTTTTGATGGGTCAGTATTTTTAAGAAAATAGGACATGGTGGGAAAAAAGAAACTACCCATTTCTTTTATTAAACAGTATTTAACAGTTTTCAGGGGTTCATAAACTATATAAACAACCAATGGTAGGTAAGTATTGAATAACTGAGATGATTTGAGATTTATTTATGTCTTTCTTGATCAAACAATGAGTTTAGAAAGTATCTATTATCCATGTAGTGAGTTCATTATTCAATATTTTTAATTTAACTAATAATTTGAAATGTTTCAAGCTATTGTTATTTTTTTTTCATTCTCCTATAAATAGGACAGGGAATTTCAGGAAGTGATGTTAAATGCCTTAACTCGCTTGCTCCATAAATAAACAGTTTTAACCAACACCAAAATGAACTGCTTCCTAATGTATCTGATAACACCACAGCACAGGTGTCAGAGTTGTGATAACAGGTGATAACAGGTGATCATGTTATCAGATACCAAGCTACGTGCAAGAATAGAAGATTTCAATCAGGACATTAGCTTCCATAAGCATTGTGTCTTAGGCATCACTCCAAACCAAGCTTGTGTGAGTTTTTCTTAGTGGGAGGTAAATAAATCAAAAGAATTAATTGGAGGAATTATAGTAAAAGCTACAATAGCAGGCATCCTTGAGGTATAGTTGTGTGTGCTGTAGTAACATAATAAGAAGTGTTTCAAATTTGTTTGAAGGAAACAGTATCTGTGAGAATGCATAAGATATTGACCATGGAAAATAACTTTACAAGTGTATTACAATGAATATGATTAATATTTGTAATCTAGTGTAACTTATATGACGGCTACTTAATTTTTTGAGAAAAGAAATAATGAATCAATTTTAGGGGTTGTTGTAGTGGTTGTGTTACTAGACCAGAATAGGGAGGACTGTGAGTTGGGGAGGGGAGAACAGGATTGATGGATTCGGTGGGAGATTTGAGGGGATGCAGATGACCAGAGTTGATGAGGTGGAGGTCAAGACTTAAATTAAGCAAGTCCAGGCAAAGCATAATGTATGGTAAATTGTGACAAGCCTTGATATGAGTGAAATCGGTTATGGATCATATATTTACGAAATATCCTAAAAAGCTCGCACCTACACCACCAGACTATCAGATATGGCAGGTACCTGGACATTTTAATTGCCTTCAGAAGGGAGGAGGCCGTCTTGCTTCACCTGGCATGGCTATTGCACGCCCCATAGACATACACTACCTGGTAACTATCGCTCTGCTCTTGTATAGGGTCAGTGGCACTGGTAACATACATATACACCTCTACCATAGACCTCTAGCTAGCTCCTCTACCATAGCCGTCTAGCTTAGGCACCTCTACTCTACAATAGACTGCTATGTTCTAGTTGGCTCCTGGTGAAAAATAATAATTTAGCTCTTAGCAAAAAGAAAATATGAACATTAACAATTTCACCCTTGATAGCTAATTCCTCGTAATTCATTCTCAGTAGTGTTCTTGAACTTCAATGAGACTCAATTGAAAGAGAATTCCATGCTTAACAGCGGATATTAATTTTGTCCTGCTTTCTTTAACACCGATACTGTTGACAGAAGTGCAAGATGTTCTTTAAGTCAGGATGACCTTCTTTCTGTGTATAATTGTACATGTAATTATATTTTCTTGCTGAAATGGAAAGGGTAGTGTTCTTCCAGTTGAAGAAGCAGGGTTTCATTTTCCACATTTTGCTGGGACTGACAGGGAACTCTATTAAATTGATTCATGATTCATGTATATGTACGATCTGTACGTGTTGGTGATCCATGCCATAACATATCTATGTGTGATTTTAAAGGCATACAATCACAGATATTTATGGCCGTTTTTGACTAGTTCTTAGCTACAACTACAAAGTACATTCACT
>JAULBP010159244.1:0-15127 GCA_032355345.1 Lepetodrilus pustulosus | reverse complement strand
CACTGGTTTACTGAAACATTCAGCGCAACAGATGTTGTGGGTTTCCTCCTGACATAAACTGACAAGTCTTGATGTTAGTGAAAGATTCTAGAAAGCGACTATAAACCCCATTAAAAAAAAACCCATTAAAAAAAAATATCAAGAAAGAACTATTATATTTTAGTTGAATTAGACATTGATGAAAATAATGTAACCCATATCTGAAGAACCTATATCCTTGAAACATGTTCAGGTAAGAAAATATCTCACTCACCTGTTTCAATTATCAAGCAATACAATTTGTTCATGAATGAAGGCTTACTAAAGATATATATTTATTAAAAATGCAATATACAACAAATTAATTAAGATATTATGAAAAAGAATGAAAATTATATTGGCTTTTATAGTCGCTCCAAAATGGAGTGGCCATATTGGAATAGTTGCATCATCTGACAACTAGTAGGTCATTGTCTTGCATTACTCTGTAAATAGGCATCAACATGTCTAGTTACAATATACGATAACTTCAGCATCTAATATGTTATTCATAATTTGAAATATGACATGGGTTAAATCACAATGTATTGTGCCTCCATTCCACTTATCTCTAGATGTGGCTTGTTTCCTGCATGCATAAATGCAAGCTTACTCCAGACGTTGATCCGCGCTATTTTTGTCTCCCTTAACGAGCCTACGCAGATGAATTCCATATCTTGATATAACTGAAAATATTTCTGAATAAAACATGGTGGATTAGATTCTCTGCTACAGGGTAACTTAGAGTTAAGCTTGAGCAATCTCAGATTTCAGAATAATGTACATGCTATTTTTATCAAAATATCAACACTATTCCAAAATATCTACTAGATTTAATCCTCCTTTAAAAAAAAAAAGTATACTAAGCAAATACTTGAGAATCATTTTGGTACAAATAGTTTTTATAAGCCAGATAAATTTAAGCATGCAATACATTTGAAGCTTATAGTATTAATGTGTTACACAGTTCCATGGAAAGCTAGAAATGCCAATGGCTTAATAACTCTTTGGCATTTGCCATTAGGGGAGCTTGTATTAAATGAAAAGAACTTTTCTTATGGGATATTTTAGCTGAAATTACACACAGAGTTGGCAAAATGTGATGGAAATTCCACATATCCTGCCATCATTGCTGTTTTCTTTGGACTAATCCACAAATAGACAACATCTTTGTACGCAGAGAGACCGAAAATAAGCTCCTTGGCATGGAATGAAAGACGTTCTTTATGTTTCACGAGGTAAACAACATCCTCCAAGAATGAAACCAGACTTGGTGGTATCGGCCTCTTCCGATTGGAAGTAGGGAAAATATATACACACAGGTTTGGAAGACAAGCCATCCCAGCCAGGCCCAAGTAGAAATGACCCAATAATGGCCCACTTAAGTACCTTGGGAACTGCGGGGAAATTGTCTCTCCGAATTTTGCTGTTCTTATTGTCCTAATGGTGTAGTACATACAGGTGGATATTTTTTTTTTCTGCTTCCGTTTATTGAGTGGATATCCGCTTGAGCATTTCAACAAGTGCTCAAGCTAAATATGTTTCTGCTCAACATTTATTAAAAATTATTTATTTTTAAACCTTAGCATTTTTCAAGATGTTTCCAAGTGCATGCTACATGCTAGGTATGTGTGAGTGATTAGAGCACTGTGAATCTCGCAATCATATGCAATGAACACTGAACAAGAGTTAGCGATTTCTTGCTTAACATCAGAGTACGAATCCTTCACAAATACGTGCGAACATTAAGTATGAAAGGCAACTGATAGATACAGGTTTTATCTTCATTGTTTCTGATGAGCAGAATGTCCAGATAACAACGTTTACGTGCATAAGGCAACACCAAAGTGGGTGGTAACACTAACGTGGGAATCCTAATAGATGTGATCGTACAGCTTCATTTCCTGCCATGTAGGCCGTTGGGTATTCCCTTGTCTGGACTTTTCTTTGAAATTAAATCTTTAAATCATTGGGATGACATACAAACTTTTTCAAATGGATACATTTCAAATGAGGTAGAGAGAGTGATATCAAAGGAACACACAAAGAAAAGGGCACAAGAATTACATGTATTACATGTATTATAACAACACAAAAAAAAAATTAAAATAATTTGTTTCTTCTTTTAAATGCTTATGGTCAGCACACATATTACCATTTTAATTTGTGACTCATATATAATACATCCTTGCACTACTAACATCCATCTTGTAGGGCTGCTGAATGCGTACGCAGATTTCAACAAGAGTGACTTCCGATTCTCCATTTTGAACGCAATTTTCATCAAGCAGGACAACTTTTTGCCGTAGATTTTGAACCATTTTTTTTGTACTTGAAGTTGTATACATGCAGTGATAAATAAGATGAATGACAGAATTTAATTAACATGCAAAAATTGAATCTAAATTGTTTATCATAAGTGCGTGAAAATATTGTGAAAGGTTTTTCTTTTTGCCAACGGTATACGTGACGAGGCAGCCATGGCCTATGGCAGTTGATCAGCTACTGACGATTTTTGTTTATTTTAGGACTTTAAACATGTTCTAATATTATATTCATATAAATGATACAGCTAACTATTACATTTAATATTGATACGCCATGACCTAACAAGGTGATTATCATCAACAACAGCACTTTTACCGTCTTTTACGCGTTCAAGGTAAAGTTGACATTGTCGAATCTGTGCATATCATTTTAAGTTTTCATTAGTTTTCCTTCATAGCATAATCATCTATTCATGTCAAGTGATCAAAGTTGAATTCCTATATCAATTAGGAAATATTGACCATAAGTTTGGTGTCTACATAAAAGCACAGAAGTTACACATATCGAAACTGCCAAGGGACGCAACTACATGTACAACTAACATTGTGTCATTCCTATTTATAGCCTATCTGTGCAAACATGTATATGTATATAATGATGTAAATATGAAGAAGGTAATTTTACTTCAATGCACTCTTATGGTCAGCAAACATATTACAATTTGAATTTGTATAGTAAAAGAACACATAGCAAGTCATATAACAATTATTGAACAAAGCATAAAATAAACTTGAAAATATTGCAAATTGATAATACAAAGTACAAATAAACATATAGTTTGTAATTTTATGCATAATTAATAAATGTTCCAGACACCATACCAAACTTGATAACATGCTCAATGTGTTCCGTTATTGACAAAGCAACTCAATCGCGAAATGTAATCGTGCGGCACAGTGGAAAGTGTACATAGAAGAAATTAACACGAGCTAGAGTATCGTCTGATATTTACAAGCGATGTTCCACTGAAGTTAATTATGAAAGGTACCTGTCCAGATATTTGCTTTGCGTGGATTGTGTTGAAAGATACAAGGAGTAATGATCCGTAATGATATTGGAATGGATTTTCCATCCAGAGACGCAATGGTTTGACACATGCAGCCGCATGTTGCCGTTTCAAATTGTTCGAAAAACATATGTCCCTGATTCATTGTACATACGTCTAACCAGATGTCCTGATAATGGAGACAGTCGTGGGTGGGTGGAAAATTAAACAAACATGGAAAACAGGGGGATAAAATTCACGAGTATCTTCCACAATTTTCCATGATGTTCTACCATAATGTTTTTACATTTCATATTAGCTTTGGAGAAATATCCAACCTAATCGATATACCAACCTTTCAGTGTTGATGACAAACCACAGGACAAATAAAAGATGAAATTTGAAACCAATATGGCTTTAATAATGTAACATTTAAAGATTGTCAATGTGGTAACCATTTCGAATTTGTTTAACCCTCTCCATGTTGCAGGCAACCATATATGCCTTAAACAGCAGTGTATGTGCATAATCCAGCAGGGAGATGGTTAAATGGAAATTTGTATTCTTGGGCCATCTTGGTTGGTATGAAAATGTAGGCATTTCTTCCAAGAATTAGTATGGAAAGCATGATAAGCCTAGAAATAGACATAATTCAGTGAGATCGATAGACATAATTCAGTGAGATCGATAGACATAAAACTTGGAAACACAGCTGACAGCTTAACGAGCATGAATTACTTCACCCTGGTCGAATAATCTGGTATCAGAATGGCATTACCTACATTTGTCTATGTAACCAGTATTGATAAAATCTCCATCAAATTCAATATCTTGAAAATTTGTTTTTCTGTTATCTAGATAAGTTAATACTGTATGAAAGTTCTTATGATATATTAGGTAATTGATGTTCATAGACATTGTTCAACACATATGTAACCAACCGGAGGTCTTAACTGTGTAGCCAATCAGAGGTCATGGATGCACGTCACTCAACCGTGCAGCCAATCATAAGTGGTAGACGCTTGTCACTCAACCATGTAGCCAATCAGAAGTCATAGACACATGTCATTCAACTACGTAGCCAATCAGAGGTCACTTTGTTGACAATGGTGGGTGATAACTATCAGTAATCTTGGTATGGTCTAGACTTAGGAGATTGTGCGACATAGACTTGGTGCTTCTTATAAATAGGGCCAAAGAGTTCAATAGACCCAATCAACAAACTCATTTCTTCATCATGGTTGAGTAAACATACAGAAGCTCCTAATACTTTGAACAGACTTGAAGTGACCTCAATGAACAGTTTCTCCGATTTGATCATCTCAAATTGGTGAAATATTCCTTCAGCGATGATAAACATAAAATCACTACTCATTTGGCCCTTCGTCTTCAGAAATTCAGTTTACATGAGCTGTGCCTTTTGCTCAATAAAGGCTTTGGTTTTGAAAGCAATTTAGAAGCACTTTAAAGCCTCCTGTTCAAATGGTATAAATTGAAATAAAGAGTTAGGCCTAGCTCATAGCAAACTCAATTGTTGGTTGTTTGCTTCATGCATAGAATGGTAATCATTACTGTTTCTGCTTTAGACTGCAGACATACAGCAATATTCAGATGAGATGCTATTCCTTAGTGGTAGTCAATAAATGCTAATAAATAATAATAGTTAATGATAATAAATGTTTCTTAATAGATCTATCTGCATTTTCATCCATATTCAAATAAAGATTCACTAAGATGGCAAATAACTTTTAGGATTTGTTTTGTCAATGTTGATGACATTTTTTATGTTGGAAACAATAATTAGTTTGTTAAACTACATGTATATGATGTTGTAGTATTAACCATTGAAAAAGTCCAACTACCCATAATGACTGCCAACTATAGGTATGGCATATGGTAATAGATCATATGTCACATATGTATTATATATGTACCATAGCTAGATGCTACACGAAAGGTTACTAGCCATCTGTCATTTATTACGTAAACGAGAAATGCAATAAAAGACTATCATATTTATGATATATATTGATCCATATCACCTGCATATATGCATCTGCAATGTGTGTGATAATAGACATGTATCATGGCAGTGATAAGAGACACTCCCAGAAATAGGTGTCAGCTGATATCAACATGGTGAAATAATGGTGAAATATACGTACTGCATGGTGAAATGGACATTCATGGTGAAACAGATACACTGCATGGTAAAATAGATAACACTGCGTAGTGAAATAGTGGTGAAATAAACATACAGCATGGTGAAATAGACACATTTATGGTGAAATACACACTGCATGCTGAAATAGACACACTGCATGGTGAAATAGATACAGAATATAACATCTGATTCTTGGTTGGTGGTGTGACTGTAGAATGCCAGATCGCAATCCAAGGGTTGATATTGGCAGTACGCAATGAGTGTGCAATGAGTGCGCAATGAACGTGCAATGAATACCATGAATTATTGCACCTGTGAAATAAACAGGATGTACAAGTAGAACTGATTATACACTGATACAGAATTAATGAAAGTAATATTGTTGGGTTCAATAAGGACAGCATGGATTACTGCTGTATTACATGTGATTCTTATCAGGTGCCACAAGTAGCTATCATAGCTATGAATTACATGACTTCAAATGGCTTTCAGCGTGCAATCGAAGGAATTAATGAGAGTGATTATGGAGTTTAACATCGCTGCGAAAAATCTTTCACCCATTTGCAATGATTTGAAGAAATTAATAAATAATTTAAAAAGTAAATTGCTTGCACTTTAAAATCATACTGCTATATCTGAAAACTTCACCAATTTGCAAATTTAACTATTTGAGATTTCCTACATTAAGGTTAAAAAACAACAACTAATTTTAAATGCAAATTGCTTGCACAAATTGTATTACCACAATGACAAATTTAAATATTTAGAAACATTTCTTACTTTTTAGGCAACAATTTCACCCAAATAGATTTTCTTTTCATCTTATAAATGAAACATTTTAACGTTCCACATCTAACGAATTCTTGAAAGTATTTCATACATTTTAACATATGCATTATCAACGTCATTACCCTAAACAGTTATATTTTCAGAAATACTACACTAGTGTGTATCATATTTTTGTATTGCATGTTGAAGTATTGATCTGTATGACAGAAAGAACCACGTGCGCATATGGCAAAATCGAGGAACCGCAAGCTGGAAATAACGTTGTTTGGGGCAGGAATCATTACCATGGAACCGACATTAGTCTCGGTGTTGCATTCTTTGTACAATGCAGCCATCATACCCCAGTAGCCCCCTGCTCATGAAAACGCACGAGGAAGCAGGTACAAACTGCTGATGCTCAATAAATAAGTACTGCATGGCTGAAAATCGACATTGGATTTGTTGACGTGTTGCTCTAATCCTCGGAATGGCGACATTATGACATAGTGTGTTTTTACCTGTAAGTGCCAGGCTAATAGCTTGTGTTGTAAGTAAGGCGATGTCTATGGGTTCGAGAAGGATGTAAGCGTTTCAACAAGATAGTAACGGCCAATTACGAGAACACTGCCATCAGCTGCAGCCATTACTAATGGTACTAACAGTACTAATGTAAATTCAGGGAGACAGTCAGGGTTTTATGCTGTGCTATGGTATTTCAGTAACGTAGGGGTATTCTGCTCATTGTAAGAAGATAACACACAAACACTACATACAGTGCCCCCTCAATATAACGCTGTTCGATACAGAGCGGATTCGGATATAAGGCTGGGTCAGATGTGGACCCCATGTTAATTTTTTGTTATTTACCTGCACTATTATATAACGCTGGTACTATAAGGCTGGGGGTATGTCATGGACCCCAAATACAGCCTTATATCGAGGGGACACTGTATACGATTTCATTGTCAGTGGAAGGTTTGCTTGTGGATTTGTGAACAAAACTTTGAGGAGCATTAACTCACAATAAAAAAGCTGTCATAATCTCTGAAGAACATTTAAGGTATTTAATCTGTTTCGAAATAATTTGCTCACATTTTTGTTTTTACATTGTCTTGCTGATGTTGATCTTGCTCACCATTTTGTCCACACCTGTTCAAGTTGGTTAGATGTCATACAATATTTATTTTTGTTATTGTTGATGGAAGCGTTCTGGTATGCAAGCTAGGCATTTCCAAACTATAGGAAGATGTCAACATTAGTGATGTTTTTTGTTCTGTTGAGAGAGAATAAAAACCATATATCCTGATGTTGCAACTAACTTGTCATTCGTTCTTAGGTGTTGGTCAATTTACCATGTTCGCTTATATAAATTTACTTTCAATATTGTTCATCATTGTATGTTTACAAATAGTTGTTGGGAAAATAAATGTAAACAAAATATCTTTGAGGCCACAATTTGAATTGTTTCGGGACATTCACATATTCTATTTATCCAAATGCTTAATTTTGAACTAAGAGTGTCACAATATTAGATAGTGAAGAAGTTGACGACTAATTTTTAATGTTTGCTGTACTTTTCGGATTCATGCGATTCAAGTCAAATGTATAACTTTCATGATTACACCTTTCCAATAGAGGTGTTTGGTTTTTTTAACAATGGAAGATACAATTGCTTGGATTAGTATTCAACAATCAAAGTTTGTTTCCAATTCTTCATTCCATTCTGACATGTCAAATTAAACCTTCTCATGGCTTAGAATTGTTGCTACCTAACCCTGCTCCCTTGTTTGAAACCGATCCCGGTCTCAGTTTGCTAACAAGGAAAATAAATATACAGAGTATTTAGAGATAAGCGAGCTATTATCCCGTATTTGTGGGATATCGGTTTAGATAGGATCTCCAGGCATTGTCTATATGTTCTGTACCTATTTGCTTTACAGTGAGCGCCCCCTGTTGTTAATGGAAGATAATCTCACAGATAATCGGAAAGCGTAAGATGTTTTTTCAAAAAGAAAGCTGATTAATGCATTATTCTCACACCATCTATCCATTATCAATAGAAACAGATATTTTTGTATTTTTTTTCTTGGTTTCTTTGACACTATCATGACAGTCTAGATCATTTATTACAAGGTTGACACTTGAGTATATCTGTTGATCAAGTAGAATTAATACATTTAAGGGGTTAATGTTTCCAAATATGTGTAAAAAGTCCAAAAAAAATCAATAATTAATGAAGACCTGTTTCATTCAAATACCATACAATGTGTCTGTTTCTATTAAGATTGTTTTCTTTAATCTTTAAATTATTGCTTCATGGTTGGTTAATTTTCTATTTTTGAGTATGGCTTAATTTTGTCCATTGAATTAATTTATATGTACATATATGATATATGTACATATGAATATAAATACATGTATATATATAAATGTACAATTTCAAATAAATAAATAAAAATGTGGAATATTCATGTACATATCTTTGACAATGTAAACCATTAATGGGTTTTTTTATGAATAATATTTTATTTCAATATTATGAATTTGTGAACAAGAAGTGAGTATTGTAAGACACTGTCTGAAGTGGCACCGCACTGTTTCCACATGTCCAAAATTCAGATATAGCAATTCCCTTTGTCACGTATTGAGTGTTTCTTTTCATGGAGAAACCCATTGTGTCCTTAGTAAATCCATGTAGTACGAGCACTTTGTATATGTCTGATCATGAGCAGAAAACACAAAGTCCCCAGATTAGTAAATATACTTCAACATGCAAGTTGACTGCTTACGGTATGTCTATTCATGAGCAGAAAACTGGAAACCTTTGGATTTATTCTAAACATATTTCAACATGCAATTTGGTTAGAGATAGTGTCTTGAACTCCTTTGGATAAACTGGGTAGGGTGGTTTGTTGTAGGATTAGTCTGTTCTCTGTGTGTCAACAGTTTGGCTTTTTTTGTGAGAGGTGTCCAGGGTGTTTTCTATTGTCAGGGTGAACTTTCCTGAAGACATGGCCACTATTTTCTGTATTGTACCATCCATTTCCGTATCCAACCTAGCTATTCTTGTACAAACAATATTGTGTCTTCTTTTCATATAATAAGATATGATTAATCTCAAAATAAGGCAGCATTTCATTTCCATGCATAATGATCACTTGCATTTATCTATTGATGTTTCTGATATTAATGATGACCTTGAATCTGAAAGATCGCAATGACCTGTTGAAACATCTAAAGAACTTAATGATCAATCTTACACTCAGTTCCTTGAGTTTCCTACCAAGTTACATTTGGAACACTTTCAGCGACTTTAAGCATTATCTACCTCATTCCTCATTCTTTCATATCAATAGATATCATTCCTGATAATTTACATCTATTTAATAGATTTGTATCATCCATGAAATTAATTCTTTTGAATTATCCCATGCCTGTCAGATTAGTAATGACTATCAGAATAGTAAGGGTTAAGGTTATTATGACACCTCTGGTCCATGTACTATTATTCAATTGCTGGTTTCTGAGTATTAAGCCTCCATTATGTAAATAGCAAAACTATGTTCTATATAATGGTACTGCTCTGAAAGCGTTAACACTCTAAGCCTTGCACCCGCCCAGGGTAATTAGCAGTAGCCACGGCACTCTATGCAAATTGCTATTCCGGTTGTGCTTATCCTATTCTGGACCTCCCTATAGGCTCGTATAATACAGTCCAGGGTTGCTATTGTTGCTAGAGTTGGGGAGGAAAATGGGAAAATAATTTGGATGGAATCTTATGCAAGATCTTGCGAATGATTGCATGGAGGATTCTCGTAGTGGCCGATTCTCCATTCTCATAGAACGTCCATCTCATATTCTGTGATGGTAGTAATTGTAATGGGTTAATAACTTGATATATATCCAGCTGTGAGTTGTTATTGTTATCAAGTATGTGTCATAAAAGTAGATAATTGTTGGCCAAGTGGGTGCTAATGCTATAGACTGATAATAGTGTCTCAGTGAAGAAGACATGCACTGCTCTGATTGGCCCATGTGGACTGTTTAGAAATGTGCTGATTTCTGGGGTGTGCATTATAACTGATTATTTTAATGTTAATACTTTGATAAAATTTTAATATGTGATACTACCTGTTACGTGCATTAATTATGTTTATATCTACATGATCTAAATCTAATAAGACTTAGGTTTATGACAATCCAAATGAATCTCTATTATTGTAATATACAAATTGTTCACAGGCATATGGTACTAATTATACATGTAATTGTACTTTTGTTTCATTGTCTCATGATTATGTCATGCTAAGTTAGTGCAAGAAGGTATCTATTACTACTTGTTTATTAAATCATTTATGGATTGTGATTAGGATAATTACTACAGATAATTATTTTCGTCACACATAGTTCAACATCATTAGCAATCTTGCTCCAGCTGAACTTCTCGAGTTTGGTAATGTCATTTTGTATGCTGAAGATGAATTCTCAGTATTTAAAAGCTTGATTTATTATAGAACGCTTATGATGAAACAAAAAAGTTAATAGCATTTGATCAAAAATAATAATTTCAAAATTAGTATTTCTTTAAAAAGAAAGTTTTTAACTGTCATAACATTTTATTAATTTATTCCTAATTTAGAATTAAATTATTTTATTTTTTCATGGTTTTTGCTAATGTATTTCATGGACACTCAGGCAACATCTGCATTGCTGAAGTATGTGATGGTACACTACGTGTGGCTGAGCTGTTAATCCTATCCTGAAGATTCTGCCAGAAGTCTGGTTGATGTTTGTTTATTGAACAAACCCAACGTAGAAGTAAAGCTCCTCTTGCTATTACTTATTCCCATGTTTAAGTAGGTAATTGATGTGATGTCTTAGGCACACATTCAAGGGCCGGTTGTTGTGGCTTATGTATGGACTAAACACAGAGTGGAGAAAATCAGGTGAAACTCTATGCCTGTACTGGATGTTCAGATGGATGTTCAGATGGACTGTAATAAGAACCTCTGTGTACATTATGAATTACCATATCCTGGATGACCTATTTAGATCAGTTGACTTCCTGTATAGGAGTGGAAGCATTGTTGAATCAGATTCATATTTATTTACGTCAATGGTCCTAGGGTTGAACGTATGATTATATATTTTATTTATTGTGATTTGTTCTGGTGGGGGCCATATGTTGAGGATGCTGGTTCTGTGGTACACTAATCTTGCATTGAAATAATGTATGGTTGGGGTGCGGGAGGGTTTAGTTATGGTCACATCGTGGCATATTCTGCTGGCTATTGATTGGTGTGGGGTTGGTGGGAGGGCCATTGTCACATCGTGGACACTGCTGGAAATGAAGGATAAACTTGGTCCATACATCCAATTCCTGAAACATTTGTGCGTGTATATTCAATATCTGATTTTCATTTTGAATATACCTATGGATACAAGCTAATTAAACATTTTCTTTCCTCTATAATGATTTGACCACACTCTCAATAATTGTACATTCAGCTGTTCATAGCATTTCCAAAAATCATAATTTAACTTTTTCCCTTAATATTCAGAAAAGGCATTGTGCCCATATTTTGTGAATATGAAGACAGAAAATATTTTGAAAAGGAAGCATAAATTATAGTTTACCCGTACATGGCTATTATTTTGACGTGTAAATATCATAACTTTAAATTCTTCTCTCCGCAAATATTTGCATCAAATAACTATTAATTGGTTCTTGTGTAGGATGTACACAAGCCAATTAAAATCAATTTAATATTCACTTTGGTTGGCCCTATTACTCACCACATGCAGTTGGGTCGAAGGTCATTTACAATATTGCTTTTCCTGGTGGAGTGGTCATTTCAACTTGTGTTATTCTGCCCTTTAGGGAGTTGTGTCCCTTTGTGTGATGACCTCTGTGACATTTAATTGGACTAATTAGAGTCTGTGGTTATTGCAGCTGGGATGCTATTATATCCAGCTCTCGGAGCAACTATCCTTAGAGGTTTCCATCATGAGAGACAACTATCCTCTGGCACTGTAATGAATCACAGCCTCCACAAATGTTTATGGGACGGACTCAAGTAGAAGACAAATAAACGGAAGGGAATTGTAGATAAACTTGCAGGTCCCGTTGATGGCTACAGTATTTAGGTGATTGGACGGCAGTAATTGGATAGATATACATTAGGGTACGTGCAGTAGATTGTCAGAGTAATGGTGCATAGTTCTTGAAGGAAGATTTAATTTATAGTAAAGATGTTGATTTATATGTTAAACATCTTGTCAATCATTCAATCAATCTTGTCAATCAATCAGTCTATGACTGTAATAACATTGATACAGGCAGCCACTAGTCCTCTAGCCTGGACCATTTCTCCCAATGCTAAAGGTATCCTAAGACTAGTAGAAATTCATGACTTTTGTTATTTGTATCACTATTCAAACTAGTAAGTTTTAAAGTTATTTTTGATCCCTGTACAGGGTAAAACAACTCTCTCTCTCTCTCTCTCTCTCCTTTATTGCAATGGGATAGAAATGGAAAGGAATAACTTGAAATATTCGAGGGTAAAGCTAAACTTGTATGTACAATGTGTATATCAGTAATAGGTCAACTTGACACTGTCCAGTATGGAAAGTGTTCCAGTGAATGGGAGTATCCATAGGAAGAGTGTCCGTACAGGATGGGAGTGTCTGAAGGGCATATAGCACTCACTGACATGCCTAATAATCTCTGGAGGTGTCGGGCAATGTTTCTGTCTTGGACTGGCAACTTCCCGCAGATGGAGGTCCCTGTTGCTCCAGTCGGAGATGTGTTGTTGTTGTTCCTTCTGTGCCATCAGAACCCAGGCAACACCTCCAGGCATCCAAGCCAATAGGTACATGGTCCAACTTGCTTTTGAGATATGTTGTTCTATGTCATCAGAACCAGACCTAGACCTTCAGGCATCCAAGCCAGTATGTGCGTGGTCCAACGAGCGTGATCCTACGTTAATATAGACCACTGACCTATGATCTGGAGTCAATTAAGGTACATGCCACCTCTCTGCTATGTTGTCCATTCAGATGAAGGGCATCAAGGTGTCTATTTTGGTATTGGTGCACCTTCGAGTATCATTGTGGACTTGCGTATCTACATTTCTAGATTGATGGAAGTTTAATATATTTACTGATATCTTGTTTTTGCACCATTTGGAATCAAATTTTTCTTTTGCAGGGCTCTACGTTAACTTTTTAAGGCATTTGTCCCTGTGTCCTGTCAGCTATAAAACTACTTGCCCTGTAGGTAAAGAGCTTGTTACTCTTGGATATTTCACATGTGCGCCTGTGGACAATACCTGTCCCAGGCAGGCAGACAATCCTTGTTGTTGAGCCCTGATTTATGCTGTGGGCCCTACCTACCTTACATTTCGTAATGGGTTTATCAAAATGAGATGGTGTTATGGATGTATTTGCATTGTCTGTCTCTAGTGATTAATGCATGGATATGCTGACCTGGAGTACTTAGTACTGGGCATACTGACCTAGACTAGGTGATAATGGATAGTGACATAATTATATCAGTTGACGTGATTATACATAGTACCACTTTACAGTGTTTATTCTGTGTAGTGTGTAGGATGGACAGCCTCCTAAGCCATAGCTATTTATGTCTGGACCAAAATGATCAAGAAGTATAACATGGTTTGGATTAATACTAAAGGTACTGCCCACTCTGTAACCTGTGATACATCAAGCTAATCTGACTAGGCCTAGTGTTACATGGAAAGAGGCTTATATCAATGCTTTCAGCAACAGATGAGGACCCAGTCCATGGAATGATAATTGCAATACGACTAGAAGAGTAGTAAATATCTGGCAACCTACTTATCAAGGGATGATAACCTTTAACAGTCATGTACTATCCCATCCTACAAAGGATAACCAAGGACCAAAATATATTCATTACATGATTTAAGTTAACCTGAGACTTAACGTCTTGGAGGCATTTACAAATTGGAATTGATTTTTATTTAGCTGGGAAGTCCAGCATGCCAGTCTGACCCACTAGTATCCAGTTCTGTTCTGAAGTTCTCTAACAATACACCTCCACCTCCACCTCCAGCATCAGAGACACAGCAGAAGCTCCAGGCCAGAACAGCCAGACTGGAATGGTGAGGATAGGACCTGTCTGTACAGCAGGCATTCACCAAACATGACTGAGGAACTAACCCATAGGCTGTCAGTATCAGCTGTCTCAGGCCAGCCACCCTCTGTTAACCCTCCACCTGCTAGCACCAACTGATGACATGCTATTGAGTTGTGATAAGCATTGCTACAGCAGGGAAAAGGTTATATATGTAACCTTTTAGTATTTAGTCACTAATATTGATGGAAATATGTATTTTAGACCCCTGGCGTCTCCTGAATGAAACTGCGTAATTACAACATTATCTCCAACATTAGCCACAGACTACATCACTGCTAAGGTTGCAGTTTTACAGTTAGAGTTACACAGTTATGACAATACAGGAGAGTCCAGACCTATAAACAAACAACATCATTTTGCTTATAGATAGGTCTTAAATTATGATGTTGTTGAAATATAGATGTGTTAATGTATTGTGTTCCATCATGATCTATTGGTTTTGCTTTCAAAATAACTCTTTAACCCTGGTATGATATCAATCATTTGTCAGTATATATTCATTAGTAGACCTGATTATGTCATCAACATTCATGTTGAGGTGAGCTAGGTCAACAATGTCATCTCTATCTCTTTCTTTTTGTCTGTATGTCACTTTCTCTCTCCCCCTCTCTCTCCTCTCTCTCTCTCTCTCTCTCTCTCTCTCTCTCTCTCTCTCTCTCTCTCTCAAAGATGATAAATGTAT